>JBBPBO010001985.1:36998013-37099830 GCA_037974295.1 Cicer cuneatum | reverse complement strand
TTCCTCTCCTTTTCAACTCCTTCTGTTTTCACTCTTTCTTTTTCTTTCTTTGTTTTTCTCTCTCCCTGTTTCCTCTCCTTTTCAACTCCTTCTGTTTTCTCTCTTTCTTTTTCTCTCCTTCTTTCTTTTTATCTCTCCTTTTCTACTTATTTCTCCTTTCTTTCTCTCTCTCTCTCTCTCTCTCTTTCTCCCCCTTTTTGTCATCAGCCAAAAAGTGGTCCTACTATTTTTGTATTTTTTTTTTGTTTTTCTCTTTATAAAGTACAGAAAATAAAAACGTAAAATAAAATAATAGAAAATAAATTAACATGAAATTTAAAAACTCCTAAGATGACTACTTGAGCTAGTCAGATATGGAGGTCATGCTGAGATGCTTCTTAATGAACTCAAACCTATCTTCTGGTAATGCCTTGGTGAAGATATCAGCCCATTGATGATTAGTGTCCACAAACTAGATGCTCAAAGTCCCTTTTTGAACATGGTCCCTAATGAAATGGTGTTTTATTTCAATGTGGTTGGCTCTAGAGTGTAAGATAGGGTTCTTGGTTAGGTTTATGGCTGAAGTGTTATCACAGAACAAAGTGCAGTTGCCACTTATACTTTTCCTTTCCAGCTCTGTATGTTTTCTGGTCTGCCTTTTGGCTGGTTTCATCTTTCTCAAGTGAGCAGGTTGGGTGCATGGGGGTGGCCATTGGCTTATAGTCACTCATCTTGAACTTTTTGAGAAGTTCTTTAGTATATTTTGATTGGTGAATGAGTATACCTGATTTGCCTTGATGAATCTGAAGTCCCAGGAAGAACTTAAGTTCTCCCATCTTGCTCATTTGGAAGTCCTTCTGCATTAGGTCAGAAAACTCTTTGCACAAAGTGCCATTAGTTGATCCAAATATGATATCATCAACATAGACTTGAATAATCAGAATATCATGTTTAATGGATTTCCTAAATAGTGTATTATCAATCTGGTCTCTATTAAATTCATTCTTAAGTAGAAAGTTACTAAGTCTGTCATACTATGCCCTTGGTGCTTGTTTTAAACCATATAAAGACTTTTTTAAGTTTGAAAACATGGTCTGGAAATCAGAAATTTCAAATCCAGGGGGCTGTTTGACATAGACTTCCTCACTTATGTAGCCATTTAAGAATGCACTTTTAACATCCATTTGATACAGCATTATATCACGATTAGCAGCAAATGATAAGAGAATTCTAATTGCTTCTAACCTGGCCACTGGAACACAAGTCTCAGTGTAATCTATACCTTTTTGTTGACTGTATCCTTGAGCTACAACTTCACCCTTTTCATTGAATTTGTTTATGAACACCTACTTGGTTCCAATAATGTTTTTGTTTGGTCTGGATACCAGATCCCAAACATCATTCCTTTGGAATTCATTCAGCTCTTCTTGCATTACAAGTATCCAATCTTCCTCTGCCAAAGCTTCATCAACATTGCTTGGTTCGCATCAGCTTCTGATTCTGTAACAGCTTCTGATTCTGATGAATCAGCTTCTGGTTCTGGTGAATCTGTAATAGCTTTTGATTCTGATAAATCAGCTTCTGGTTCTGGTGAATCTGTAACAGCTTCAGATTCTGGTAAATATCCAGATTTCTCTTCTGACTTATCTTGGCTGTTTCTGACTTGATCATATTTATCTTTTGAAGATTTGTCATGTGTTGCTGACTTGCTTTTATCCTTTACCTTTCCAGGTACTTTTGTTTCTTGTGCTTCTGCTCCCTGCACTATTTTTATCTTGCTTTGATTTGTTAAGATCAAGCAGTTTGTCATTTTACATAATGCAAATCAAATAAGTTAAAATTTAACTCAATACAGCCAAACCATTCGTTCTGCTTCTGCTTCTGCTCCCTTTGGTTCTGATGAACCTGTACTATTTTTATCTTGCTTTGATTTGTCAAGCAGTTTGTCATATACCATAATATAAATCAATTAATTTAAAAATGAACTTAGTACAACCAAACCATTAATTCTGCTTTTCGTGGTTTCTGTTTGTTTTTGAAACCACTGGAATGTTGTTTCTTCTGAGTGTTCAATTCGTGTGAATCACCTGGTTCCTCTGATGTTTTGAAAACCTGCAGAATACTTATCTAACTTTGATTTGTTAAGATCAAGCTTCTTGTTATCACAGTAAATATTAAATAATAATAGTATTTACAGCAAGATGTAACCTTAGGTTTACTCTGAAAATCCTCTTGCTTCTGATTTTCAGATTCCTAATCTATATGTTCTGAGATTACATGGTTTGGATGAGGGAATTTGAATTCCCTTCCAGGTTTGTAGTCTTGATAAATCTCACTGGAGAGTTTGAAGAACTCTCTTGATTCTGATTCTTTAATTTCTGTTTTGGGTCATACACCATATTCCTCTGGTGATTCTGGAACTTATGGTGGTTCTGGTAATTATACTGACTTTGATAATTAGAGTAGTTCTGATGATCATACCTCAACCTTTGATACTGATACCTGTTCAGGTTCTGGTTCTGGTACTGATTCTGATTCTGGTTCCAGTGTTGATTCTGGTTCCAGTTTATGTGCCTTTGGTTCTGGTTCTCGTTCCAGTGTTGGTTCTGGTTCCAGTTCCTGTACCTCTGATACTGGTTCCAGTTTTGGTTCTGGTTCCAGTTTCTGTGCTTCTGGTACTGGTTCTAGTTCCAGTTCCTGTTCCTCTGATACTGGTTCCAGTTCTGATTCTGATTCCAGTTCTTGTTCTAATACGAGTGATATCCATGATATTTCCTGTTCCTCCTATAATTCTGGTTCTGGTTCTGGTTCTGATAGGTATTGTGTTGACCAGTTCTTCTTCTACTAGAGTCATTTTGCTTCTGTTTGGTAGATGTTGGAACATAAACCTTCTTCTGCTTGTGCGTTGCCAACATCCATTGTCCAGGCACCATTGTTGGTGTCTCCTTCTGGTTGCTCAAAATATCTGCAACATAGACAATTTGATCTTTTGGTACCTAGAACTGATTGGGTCCAGGTTTGTTAGTTGTAACAGCTCTCTGATCTTGTTCAGATTTTACCATTGGACAAGATAATTCAGAGTGACCTTTCTTGGCACAAACACTACATAAAACATTAGAATGAACAGCTTTATTTTCAGTACTTGTTTCTGTAAAACCAAGACCTCTTTTTCCAGAGTTACTGTTTCCATCAATCATGGATGCATACTTACTTCTTTCCATCCCATTTGAAATAAAGTTTTGAAAAAATTGCTCATGCATATCAGATTTACAAACAGTCTCAGAAGTGGAACAATTATTACTTTTCAGAGTTTGGTTTTCAGACTTGAGTTTTGCAACTTCAGTTTTCAAATCTTGGATTTCAGTTGCATACTCAGAAATTCGTTTCTTTAAAACTTGGACTTCTTTGGTTAGATTTTTCTTATCTTCCTTAAGAGTTTTCAGTTTTAAAGACATCTTATTATTTGCATTTAACAAGTCCTTTAAAGTCTCAATTAATTCAGATTTAGAAAGGTCAGAAAATACCTCATCGTCTTCATCTTATGATTCTGTTCCAAACCCTGAGCTATATTCAGAACTTGAGTAGGTATGAGCCATTAGAGACAGAATTGCTTCCTCTGATGTGCTTTCAGACTTGCTTGAATGACTGCTTCGATCATTCTTCCTTCTGCCTGCTTTCCTTCCTGAAATCATGCCTTTATGAGGACCAGAAGCATACCTGATGTGTGCCATCTTTGCTGTTTCTGCCTCTTCTTCATCAGACGATTCTTCTTCTGATTCTGATACATCCCAGGCAGCCATCAGACCTTTCTTTATGTGTCTGGAACTCTTCTTGTGTTGTTTTCCTTTTTCCAGATTTGGACATTCTGACTTGATATGTCCAGGTTCATTGCATCCATAACAGATGATGTTCTTCTTGTCAGATTCTTCCTTGCTGTTATGTTTCTTCTGGGAACCTCTCCTATTTCTATTTTCCCAGATCTTAACCATCTTTTTGGTTAAGTAAGCCATATCATCACATTCACCATCACTATCCTCTAATTCTGATTCTGCCTTTGCAGCTTTCTTCTGTTTCCATTTCAGAGCCAGATTCTTCTTCTTCTTAGGTTCATCTTCTTCAAGTTCAATTTCATGAGACCTGAGTGAGCTGATCAGATCTTCCAGCCTCAAGGTACTCAGATCCTTAGCTTCCTGAATTGCAGTAACCTTTGGTCTCCACCTTTTTGGTAGACTTCTCAGAATTTTCCAGACATGATCTTCAGTGGTATAGCTTTTGTTTAATACTTTCAGTCCTGATACCAAAGTCTGGAATCTGCATAACATTGTATCAATGTTTTCATCCTCTTCCATCTTGAACAGCTCATACTTTCTGACCAATATGTTAGCCTTTGTTTGTTGAACCTGCTTGGTTCCTTCATAGGTCACAACCAGACTATCGAATTTACTCTTTGCTGTTTCTTTATTTGTGCATCTATCAAATTCCTTGAATGTGATTGCACTGACCATGATGGTTCTGGACTTGTGATGAAGTCTGTGTAGTCTAATCTGATCTGGTTTCATATCATCCAAGTCTAGTTTCTTAGTTGGATCTTCTGGATCAGTAGGTGCAGTGTATCCTCTGACTATCATCTTCCATAACTCAGGATCTTGAGATATGACAAAACTTCTCAGTCTGTCCTTCCAATACTCAAACCTTTCTCCATCAAATATTGGTGGTCTGTTGATGTTGCCTCCCAATTCTTCTGACATATTGAACCCCTTGGACCTTTCCTCAAACACTGTTAAGTGCTCAGCCTTGAGACCCAGCTCTGATGCCAATTGAAGGTGCAAACACGAGAAGGGGGGTTGAATTGTGTTTGACTTAACTTGAATACTTTTCCTTTTTTAATACTTTCAAAACAAAACTTGATGTATAATTAAAACAGAGTTAGCAGCGGATAAAAATAAAAATAAAAACTCACAGATTTTATACTGGTTCACCGTTAACGAGGCTATGTCCAGTCCCTTCGCCTTGAAGGATTTCACTAATTCAACCTTGAATTACAACCTTGCTACTGACCCTCCAAGTCAGTCTTCTCAAATAGTCTAACAATCCTAGACTTCTTTGAGGAAAAACAACTCATGTTCTTCAGCCAAATTGACACCCCAGATTGTAGAAGAATTCACAACACTATGAATCTAATTGCTAAGTACCTTGCTACCCTTTCTGAATCCCTCAGTTTGTAGACTCTACTTCAACAACTTAGATACAACCCTATCTAATTGCCAAGTAACCTGCTACCTCTACTGACTCCCTCAGATTGTAGACTCTACTTCAACAACTTAGATTTGCCACAGTGGAAAGAAAATAACCGAGTACTTGCTTCTTGAAAGCTGAAACTCACAATTGACTTATATGAAAATTTGAGAGTGGTTGCTTTGGAAGTGTATGACTCTTTTGTGATTTTCGATTATGAGTATTCTGCCTTGAGCCTCCTTTTATAGATGCAGATTTGGGCCTCTTCCAAGCTTAATTTCGAGCTGAATCTTGTTGGATTCTCTTGCAAAAATAACCTGACCAATTGGGCTTTATTTAAATAAAAAACATATCTTCAGATTTTCTTTCAAATTAACTGGCCAATCAAATCCTTTCATTGCTTCCCGCCACAGCTTCTGACTTCCATGCTACTCCACTTTAATTTATAACAAATCTTTAATAATACTTTGATAAAAATAACATAAGATCTTCACCTTTAATCCCCATGATTAATTCTGGACCCTTGGATCTTCATGCGATATTCCACAACTGGACCGGCCGAATTGATATGCTGTGATCCTCTGATTTCGGCCATTCCTGGACCACTCTTCCTAACCCTCTGATCTTCTGATTTCGGCCTTCCCTGGACGCGCACCTGATATGCTTAAATCCTTTGAATTCGGCCTTTGCTGGACTGTACAGTCCGTCCCTCTGATTTCGGCCACCACTGGGCCATGGTCTGATTTTCTGATCTGGACCATCATTGGACCACATAATTATTTCTGAACCATTGATCTGGAAGTTTTTACTCTGATCTGGACAGATTCTTGACTTTGGTCTGGAACAGACTGAAATTAACTTGAACAAAAATATTTCAGTTTGGACATTTTACCTTTAATTTTGGACCAGGTCTGGATTGATTCTGGAACTCATTTCTTTTGGTCTGGACTTAGTTCCATGCCCTAAATCATGCTATCTTATGGTCTGGGCCAAATCTGTATTGATCCTCTTGTTCTAGACTCATAAACATACCTTCTGGTCAAGTCTGGAACAAGTCTAGACTGTGTAATTTTTCACTGCCAGGCCATCTTCTGGTTAGAATAACTTCTGGAATAAAATTGATATTTGATTCTTGTTTGTCTGGAACAACTCTCCTTCTGGCAGGCTTTCCATTGATATGATCCATGTTTCCTTCTGATTTTTGTTCATTCTGATCTGGGCCAGCAAAGATATCTTCTGGTGATATTTTTGACATTCCTGGATATCTTCTGGTCAATCCATAATTCATTTTTCTGGAATCCTTTGATCTCTGCTTCTGTTTCCTTCAGTTTCTGGGGCATTTAACTTAATAATTCAAAGTACAAAATAAGTTTACATTGAGTACATTTGTAAGCATCAGAATCCTAAGTACTTAGAACCAACTTGGTTCCAACACAAATGGTTTAACTTAAGAGATGAATGATGAATATGGAGAATGTAGGGTTTTGAGGAAGAGGATGGATGATGAATTGGGGAAGGACGTGGATTAATGAAGAAGATGAAAGACGGGTATTATAGGAATTTCGATTTTTAAAAAATTTTGGTGGGTGTGGGAAGCAATTTGGGGGGTATAGTTAGCAAAAGTGTAAAATATTTCTACTATTGTCTTCTAGAAGATTCTCAACAATCAGTTTCTGACCTCAATTAAGGACAAATGTAAGCGGAAATGGAATGAGGGCTCTAGTAACCCCGAACAAAGAAAAAAAAGTAAAAAGTATAATAGTTCTTATTTAGCCCCATAAACAAGTAATTCTTGTCTTTATAAAATAATAATTTTTTAAAAAATAATTAAAAATAGTATGTTTTTTTGACAAAAAAATATAGCTAGTTATAGTACAATAAATTGTGTGTTAATTTAAATTATCTATCTTTTAAATTTTCTTCACTTTTTAACATTAAGCATAACAATCATACAAAATGTATCATATTTTGAATAAGAAACACCATCATACATATTTTATTAAAATATATATGTATTTTTTTACTTTAATCAATATTCAAATGATATTAAATTTTAGTATCTAATACGCTTCAAAATATTTTTAAAATATATTATAAACTATATTTTTTGTTCCTGTAACAATAAGTTTTTAGATGCGCCACTAACTCCACTTTATCGCATTCTCTTAACCTTTATATGTGTGAACATTTATTCTTTAGTTGTACAAAATCAAAAGCAATCTGGACTACAATTTTTCAATGGTAGGGCTGCGAAAAGTTAATTACAGCAGCGGGTGGCCTTCTAACTATTGGGGTGGTGTAAACTTGTAGGTTGATATTATTAGGATGTTTAATAGTAAGTATCTTTAATGTGGGTATAGATTGATTTTTATGATTGAGTATAAATTTTGTAACCCTTCTTAGAACGTGGATGAAATTCATCTGCTACAATACTAAGTTTGAACAATTTTGTTGATGTAAGGGTTAAAGTACTGTTTGTATTTCCTTTATTAATAATTTTTTGTTTAAAAAAATAGGTTTACATGGTTTACATTCATATATCAAAATAAACTACTAATAAATAAATATCAAATATCTTATCAAAAATAAAGAAATGACAAATATATTTTATTTTCCTTTTGCCTCTTACCCTTTAAAATAATGCATTTTTAAATTTTTTGTTGCATAAAAGTAAACATTATATATCCTTATTGCAACTCTCAAGTACTATTATTATTCATTTGGTTCAAAATTAAATTTTTTTACTTGTTATCTTATTTTGTTTTGACTTTCTCTTTCAAACTGACATTTTTAATTAGCAATCTATGACTATCTATAATTACATGTATTTCTTAGTCATTAAGGAAAAATGGTTTGGTTTGATTCAAAGCATTAAACTAATTCACTAATTTGAAGAATTAGTTCTGAATAAATCAAAATCATATTGATTTAATTTTTGTAATTAAAAACTAATTCGGGTCAATTTTTAAATATGTGTAATTCAAAATTTAATACCATATATGTGCATATGCTTTTGCTCTACATCCCTTTTGTTTAGATATACATACACTCTCATAAAAAATATAACCTTTCATTAATAAGAATATAATATATCAAGACCAACACAACACCGCTTCCATCAAATATTCCATAACATATCCACCTCTTCTAGTTCCATCTACACTAAAAACCTTTTGCTACATATATCTAACTCTTTCACTCCATCTTCCTATATATTATCATTATAATTGTTAAAAGGGACGCTCATTGCTCTGTTTTTTCATGAACATAACTAAGTTACTTATAAAATAATTATTATATATTTTGTGATTAGACTTATAATAGAATTCAAAGTCCAATTAATTTTCTTTTTCAATTTGATCTTCAATATTTTATATTAATTTTTATTAATAAAATTAAATATAATGTAATAATTAAGATCTACAATTCAAAGTCCATCATTTAAGTCAAATCGTTAAGGAGTTAACTATACCATATGACCTTCGTCTGTGTTGTAGATTTTGTATCAACTTTCGATCATCCAGTAACCACATATTGCGGTTGATGACTTGCATTGGGTTCTCAATGATGTTGTGCCGTTATTTCGTTGTTGCCACATACTTTAAATAATCATTGACATAGATACCGCTTGTGTATGATTAAGCCTCTACAATAGAGGAAAAACCACAATTGCGGCTGAGTTTGCTCCAACAGTGGCCGTTTGCACCATATCTCTAAACCTACATTGATGCCAACAAGTCCTACCATTCATGCACAAAACGAAACATGCAAACTATCTTCGATGCCACCATCAAAGAAAGTACAGTGATTAAGACAATTGACACATTTATCGTGTAGTCTCGAACACATTGAAAGCCAATTTTGACAAATTCTCCACAAAAAGATTTTTAATCTTTGGTAGTGCCTTTATCTTCCATATTAGATTCGCACTTCCTACCATTTTGAAATTGGAAGTATCAATAAAGTCATTTAGACAAAACCTGTAAGCACTTCAGACATTATACATGTCACTACAATCGACTTTCTAGACTCTAGTATTCTCTCTCACTGAGTCAAAAATATGTGTTTTAAGAATCTTTTAAGCAGTGCTAGGATAAAAAATTGTTGTCACTAGCAATCTACTCCATTCTTTATGTCAAGGCATAATCAAACTATCAACACAAGCATTTGCATGCTGATCATGCACCCCTAGTGGTTTAACAAGACTAGACCCATCACTTAGCCAATTTTCATTCCACAAAGGGATACTAGATCTGTTTCCAACACTCCATTGAGACCCCACATGCAAAAGAGGTTTAGCACTCCAAAGACTCCTCCAACCATAGCTTGTACTTTGACGAAGGTTAACAAACAAAAAATCACTTCGGAGAAAATATTTATCTTTGAAAAGACGAGTGACAAGGTTGTTCAGGTTAGATAATAGCCTTCAACCTTGTTTACCTAGGATAAAGAAATTGAAAGAACTAATGTTTTTAAAACTTATACCCTTATCGCGTTTATGTATTGCAAGCTTGTCCCACTTTTGCCAATTGATGCATCTATCATGTCCTCCATTTTTTTCCCACCAAAATGAATTCATCATTTTTTTTTCAATCTCATTCCCTAAAACAAGGGGTAGCAGGAGTATGCTCATTACATAAGACATAATTGCTTAAAGAACAAATTTATTTAGGACTTCTCGACCTGTTGAAGAGATACTTTTACTACTCCATGAGTTGATCTCCCTCCAAACTTTGTCCTTAATGAATCTAAAAGAAATTTTTTACTTCTACCAATCATTGAGGGTAGTCTTAAGTATTTTCCAGTCCCTAATACCAAGAGCACACCTAGAAAGTCCGTAATCATACGATTCAAGTCTTCATTCAAATTTCTGCTATAAAACACCTCATTTTTTTTGCAAATTTATAATTTAATCCGACACAACATTGTAAACAAAAAAAATATTTTGCATAATCTCTACTTCTCTAATAGATACTCTAAAGAACAAGAAGCAATCATCTACAAACAAAAGGAGTGAAATAAATTGGGCATTTAGGCACACTTTGACTCCATGGAGGTCACCACAACTTTCCGCTGTTTTTTATTAACGCATATAGCCTTTTATCACATATGATGAATAGATATGACAATAATAATTCTACTTATCGGAGACCTCTTGCTGGGATAATAGGAACAACACAATCATTATTTACTATGACATTGTATTCTATTGACTCAACGCAAAGCATAATCAAATTCACTTACTAATTTGAAAACCCCATAGTAGTCAACACCTCTCGAAGATAACCCCAATCAATGCGGTCATAAACTTTGCTGGTATCCAGTTTTAATCCAACATCACCAACTTTACCACGGGTCTTGGTTTTAATGTGATGAACAATTTCAAGTGTTGACATTGCATTGTCAAATATGGACCTATTTGGCACAAAATTTGATTGGTTTGAGATACATATTTATGCATAACATGTTTTAATTTGTTTTCAAGAACCTTTGTCATAATCTTATAAATCATATTACAAATAGCTATAGTTCGCCAATCTTTCATGGTCATATGTTCATCACCTTTCGGGATCAGAGCTGTATCAACAATATTTAGTGTACCACGAAACAAACTAGTCATAAGCTATGCACAACATTCTTGAAAAATTTCACTGCCACATATCCCCATTGCGTTTATGTATTACAAGCTTGTCCCACTTTAGCCAATTGATACCTCTATCATGTCCTCCATTTTTTCCCCTCCAAAATGAATTCAACATATTTTTTCAATATCATCCCCTAAAATAGGGGGTAGTAGGAATATGCTCATTAATTTCATAGGACAAAATATCTTGGAGAATGGATTTATTTAGGACTTCTCGACCTTCCCAAGAGAGACTTTTACTACTCCATGAATTGATCTTCCGCCAAATTTGTCCTTAATGAATTTGAAATAATTTTTTTTTACTTCTACCAAAATATTTTTCATAGTTTCTACTTCTCTAATAGATGCCCTAAAGAACAAGAAGCAATCATCTGCAAACAGAAGATGTGAAATAACTTTGGCATTTTGGCACACTTTGATTCCGTGGAGGTCACCACAACTTTCCACCATTTTTATTAACATTGAAAGCCTTTTAGCACAAAAGATTAATAGATACGAAGATAATGCATCACCACAATCATTATTCACTATATTGTATTCTATTGACTCAACACATATTATAATCATTATTCACCCACTGATTTGAAAAACCCAAAGTAGTCAACACCTCTCGAAGGTAACCCTAATCACTATGACGGGTCTTGGTTTCATGTGATGAACAATTTCAAGTGCTAACATTGCATTGTCAAGTATGGACCTATTTGATACAAAAGATGATTGGTTATCAGATACACATTTATGTATAACATGCTTTAATATGTTTTCAAGAACCTTTGCCATAATATTTTAAATCACATTACAAAGAGCTATAGGTCACCAATCTTTCATGGTGTTTTGTTCATCATCTTTCGGGATCAGAGCTGTATTAGCAATATTTATTGTACTATGAAAAACAAAGATAAATTTTGATAATAAAATCCTGGGTTCAAACCATCAGGCCTCAGACACTTATATGCCTCCATAGAAGAAACAACTTCTTTGAACTCTTCTATTAGAAAACGAGCAAGCATTTTATCATTATCTTCCGTATCCATAACACGTGAAAGAGCATTCACAACAAGAGCATGAATGTTTCATGTGTTTTAATAAAGAGTAGTAAAATAGTCCCTAGCAACACGATATAACTCATTGTGTTCGGTGAGTCAATTCCCATTGTCACTTCAAGAAAAATAATTTGATTTACCTTGCGTCTAGATGTGGCATCCACATGAAAAATTTAATAATTAGGTTCCCTTCCTTCAACCAAAATAATTTAGCTTATTGTTGCCAAAAAGTGTCTTCCCTAACTAGTTGTGCAGTCATTTGCTTCCTCAAAAAATTAAACATTGTTGCATTTGTGTCGCTGCCCAACTGACACTCTATTTCCAAGGCTTTCCAACATTGTACGATTTCTTGAAAAAGCTTATGACAATTAGTTCTACCCCAAGCCACCATATCATTAGCACAAGTTTCTAGTTTAGCAAATATCTAAATGGGAGTTAAAACCACTGTAATCGAACAAAATCATCAAACTCATTTTCAAGTAACCATGCATTTTTGAATTTAAATATACGAGAAGTAGAATAGTTTGGTCTTCTTCCCACCCATCACAATAAGAAAGGGTAATGATTTGAAATCACAGCTACTAGATTTTCAAGATTTGCATTGGAGAAAATTTGGTGCCACTAGGAATTAGCCAAATCAAGATCCAATCGATCCTCCACAGCTCGTTCAGTTCCCAAACTCTTAAACCACATAAAAGGGTAACCATCCATATACACATCAATCAACTCAGAGTCGGACACTGCTTGTCGGAAGCCATTTATTAACCACTGCACTCGATCCACTCTGCCTTTTTTGCCTTCTGAAGACAAGATATCGTTAAAATCCCAAATTACGCACCAAGGTAAATTAGAAACCTATGCAAGGTTGCCAAACATATTCCAATCATCTCTCCGACAATGACTTTCAAGATAGCCGTAATACCCCATCAACCATCATCGCCCAACACTATTCTCCACCACCTCAATATCAGCATGATTGATTGAAAACCTAGTAATAACGCAAGGAAAAGATAAGCGCTGAAATATGGTTATGCCTCCCCCCACTTCTTGAGAATTAATAATTGATTGGAATTTTAACACTGTAATAAAAAACTATTTATACAAGTTACAGAAAATGTCTATATTTCAAGAGAAATCATGAACTACGTACGTTTAGAATTTAAGACATAACGCAATTGAGAGAATAAACATGAGTGATGAACTACCATCACTCCTATATAGAATTTAGAGTGTTCTCAACAATGAGTTAACCGTATAATGAGACAACGATTAAATAGCTAAATGACTGCGTGAAAAAAATCTATCATTAGACCTAATAGAATGGTTCAACGGCCCATTGTGATGCATTCAAAAACATAACTCAACACACATTTATCAATTAATTAATACTTAATAACTATATACCATAATTTATATTTAATAATAATTGGCAATAATTAATTATTTTCAATCTTATAAGTGATTAATTAAATAATTAATTTTCTAACATAATTAACCAACTCTCCAACTAAAAACCATAACTTAGAAGACATATAGAAAGCTAAAAATAATTTAATGATTTAACATTTATAAACAAAAATTAACTCAAGTTAAATGGTTTAGTATCATTTTATTTAATTTTTCATTAGAAGTTAATTTTCCTTAAAAAAATAAGAATAAGAGGTTTTAAGTTACCAATATCACAAGAAACTCCACTATATATGATCACAAAATCTACTATTTATAACTTCTTGTAACTATTATTTGGAATTGATTGAACTAATACAATACTATTGAGTTTTAATATGATCAATATTTTGGAAGCTTGGCCTCTTCTAATAATTATATATACAAGATACAATTACCGATGGAGAATGCTAATCTAGAGTATAGAACCATAGAAAAATAAAAAATATCACATGATGATGGTAGAAACTTAACCAAGTATAAATTTCTTCTTCAAATATTGGTGGAGATTACTAGTATAGAGTCACATAAAAATTATAAATTATCACATAATGAATTCAATAAATTTTATTATTTTCAATCTTGTTAGCCATTACCACATGCAAAAACTACACTTAAAATGAAAAGTAAAGTATAACATCTATATATGACTCAAAAGTATTTGTCTTTATATGACTATGCAGTTCACAAAATGACACAATTGCAGTGTATCATTGTTAGTGACATTGAATTTTTCCATACTTGTTCATTTTCTTCATTTGAATTAAATCAATAGTATTATTATATATAACTTGAAAAATGTAATTCAAAATTTTTATTTTCACACAAAAAATTAGGAGGCACTTATCCAAGTTATATTTTTATTCTTTTTTTCTCCTATTTTTATTATATTCTTTTTAATTTTCTTTTCAATATTTAAAGTCATCCGAATTAGTTGTTCTTCTAGTCAATATGAATTTTGATGTAAGTAGGGTAATATTTTTGTCAAAAAAAAATTAAAGAACTAAACAAAATTGAAATTGAGCTTTAAATAATGACAGATTTTGATATAGATTAACCTATGCATTAAACAATGAGAAAATAGGCCCCTTAGGATGATGCCAGAAATTTATACACACCAACAAGTCTTTATCAAATTAGCACTTTGAGCACTCTCTTTTATAAATGAAAAAAAAGAATAATTTTACAAAATTGATTAAAATAAATAATCAAAACCACAAAATGAGACCAACCTTATAAGTTAATGCCATCTATCTCATGGTTTGTCCATTTTCTACCATAGATCAAAATGCGAGACATTTGCATTTGTAATTTTTGTTATTATTTTTAAGACAAGACTCAGTCTGATTTGCCTTTTTTTCTTATAGATTTTTTTCATAAAAAATAATCTAATTTAAAGTGTGTCGAGTATTAAATGTGAATAAATTTTTCTGTCATAATTTAAATATTAGTTTGTCATGTAATAAAAATTTAACATCCGCTAAATCCAACTCCTAATTTACATTTGATATGTATAAGTTGTTCACTATTTTCTCATTTTATTAATAATGTAGGTTAAATTTATTTATCATAAAAAACTATTAATAAATAAATGATTTGGCCTCTTACAGCTAAAACAATATGCATTTCTTTTATAGTTTTTTGTTGCACAAAAGTAAACTTTCCTATCTATCTTTAGCAACTCAGAAGTAATACAATTCATTTGGTTTAAATGAATTTTATTTACTTGCTGCCAAGAAGATAAAAAATAAAATGATCCAATCATGGTTATAATTAAAAAGAGTTAAATATATTTTTAGTTTCTTAACATCTTAATGTTTTAAGTTTAGTCAATATAAAATAAAAATATAAGTTTTAGTTTTTATAAATATTTTTTACATATAATTTTGTAAACATGTTTAAAACATAATAAAAAAGTTTCTACAAAAATAAAAAATTGTTTAACTTATATGAATTAAATATGAAGTTTTTTAAACGCTAAATATTCAAAATATATAAAAGTAACAAAAATATGGATCAAGTAATTGACCTTTATGTTCTTTTTTTGTGAATGGATTTTTTAAAATGATGTAAAGATGCTTACAAAAAATAATTCAAAAATATATATTGACTTAACAATATAAACTAAAACTTAGAATAAAATTGTTTTCTAGAGATTAAAAATTATATGTTATTTTATAAAGACTAAATTTAATAAGTCATATTTTATACACTCAAAACACATTTAACCCTTTTAAAAAATAACTAACAAATTTCTATCTTATTTTGTTTTCTCTCTTTGGAACTCACATTTATTCATCAAACCACCTTTTTTTTTTGTTAGAAACCAAACCAACTTATAAACCAGAAAATTAAATATAACATTATTTTAATGTAAAGATAAAAATTGAATTCGTAACTCCTGCCATAACCTCTTGAGTTTCCTAACTAGCCAACAAGTATGATAGTAATGGCTTACTCAACATGTATGATAGTAATGGCTTACTCACCAAAGGAATCATTTTACCAAAGGAACAATGAAACAAAGGAGCTCCTTATCAAACTACCACTTTGAGCACTCTCTTTGATCAATAAAACAAAGGAATCATTTTACCAAAATGATTAAAACCAATAATCAAAACCACAAAATAGGACCTGCCTCACTTAATACAAACCATCTCATTGGTTTGTCCATTTGCTTCTATTGATCAATATGCAAATTTGCTGCTCGTGGTTGTCATAGATTTTCTCTATCATTGTTGCAACTCAAAAGTATTATTATTCATTTGGTTCCACATGATTATTTTTAAATTAAATAATTAATAAGCATTTTTTTTAAGTTACCAATATCACAAGCAACTCTTCTATATCATCACAAATAAAAATACTATTAACTTAATATTTGTAAATCAATATGTGCAATGAACTAATTAATTTACAATATTTCTATTTACTTATAATATGATCAATATTTTAGATGTCTAATTGACCTCTTTTAGTATATACAGAGTACATTTATTGATGGAGAACAAAGAAGAAGAAAAACAGTTCTCACATGATGAAGTCAGAAAATTAACAATGTATATATTAATTTCTACTTCAATTGTACAAAAATCCATAAGATATTCTTACAAACGGGACAAAGACTTAAATTCATAAGAGTAAAATATTCAATTTAAATGAAATTAGTAAATATTATTATATTTGACGTATTGGGCCCGTTTGTTCAAGACTTAAAAATGATTAAAATAAAAAACTATTTTAAGAAACTCTTCGTAAAAATCAATTTTGAAAGATATCTTTTTAAAAAATTATGATTTTTATCATGTTAAAATCTCTAATAATAAATATTTAAGTCATTGAATGTCAAAATTACTTTTTTTAATTGATAACAAATAAATCTAAAAACTTCTATTATTTTTAAGTTAGTTTTCATAAAAATCATTTTAAAAAATATAAAGTCAAAATCACTTTTTTTAAAATCTTAAACAAACAAACCCTTTAATTCAATAGTAAAATTTGGACATTATAATATCAAAGAACATAATTCAAATCTCCCTTATGACATTTTTAAAATGACCATTAGTATTAACATTAAAACACCGTATATTTAGGCTGTTCATATAAATTTTATTCTTGTAATCCTTATTAGCCACTACCCTATGTGAAAGAGAAATGATGTATGAACACTCATACACCTTATAGGCATCTTGAAAGAGAAATCAATAAAATATATGATAAATATAATATGTTAATCGTGTGATAGAAAGAGAAAAATAATATATTGAATGCGTATTAGAAAGTTAACTGTGCCAAAAAAAAAATAAGAGTTATAAACAAAAACTATACTGATAATAAAATTTATGTATGCAAAAATTAAACACAAATATTTCATGCATGTATTTTTATATAGCTCTTTGTATTTATTTATATAACATGCAGTTCACAAAATGACACAACTGTATAGTAGCATTAATGACAATAAATTTATCTATATTTATTGATTTCTTCATTTAAATAAAACTATACCAAAAAATATATGATATAAAATTGATTAAATTTTTGTTAATAACATGAAAAAATAAATAATAAAATAATTGATTCAAGTAATTAATGAGTTTTAATCAAAGACGACTCATTCAGAAAAACTCAAATTTAAATCTTGATTGATAAAATATTTAATTAAATTTTACTTACTTTAAAACTGAATTTTAAATTACTAGAATTTATTCTCAAGAAATATAGGGTTAAAAAAATATGAAAAATCTAGTAATCTAAGTTTTTATTTTCACGCAAGAAATTAGGAGGTGTTGACCGAAATCACATTCATATTCTATATTTTTTTCCCCTCATTTTATTACCTAATTACATGCCACATGTCCTATTTTGATCTCATTCTTTTTTACTTTTCTTTCCAATTTTGAAAGTCCTTGCCATATTGTGTTCTTCTAAGTAATATGAATTTTTATGGAAGTAGGGTAGTATATTTCTAAAAAGAATTAATAACTAAACAAATTTGAAATTAGACATTGAATAATTTGGACATATTTTGATATAGATTTCATTTATAAATTAAAAATGACAAAACGAAGGCCCTTGGAATTATGCCAAAATTTCATATTTATTTTTGGAGTATAACAAAAATGATCATCAGTTTGAACACTCTCTTCGATCAATGAAACAAAATAATAATCATTTTACAATTTTGATTAAAACCAATAATAATCAAAACCATAAAATAGGGCTAGCATCAGTAAATGCATACTATCTCATGGGTTTTTTCATTTTCTACCATAGATAAATATGCAAGAATTAATGCTAGAGAATTTTTCATTTATGCATAAATCACTTATATGTAATGTTTGTAATTTTTATCATTGTCTATGCTCATGTTTGATGAATTTATGAGTTGTTTAGTAATAACATTGATTTATACTAAAAAAGTATTATTAAATAAATAATAAATATCTTGTAAAAAAAGAAATAAATGCAAATGTCTTTTATTTTGTCAATTACACATAAAATAATGTCTATCTTATACTTTGGTTATATAACAGTAAACATGTCTCTATCTATCGTTATTGTATCAGATAAGTACTATATTATTCATGTGAATCAATATAATTTTTTTCTTTCTAAGAATTGAAAATGATTTTTTTTACTTAATTGTTGTCATAAGTCCAACAATAAAATGATCTATTGTTCATGGTTATTAATATTTTTTTTATTCATATTCATTGTTACTATATAATAATAATAATAATAATAATAATAATAATAATAATAATAATAATAATAATAATAATAATAATAATAATAATATATAACTAAACAATTTTTATCATTTTTGTTTTCTCTATCTATTTGAAACTCACATTTACTCATCAAATCAAACCAATTTATAAACTAATTAAGAATTTAACATTATTATATAGTAAAAAAAAGTTTGAGAATTACTCTCACCATAATCTATCATTTGAATTTTCTAGTCACCAAGGTAATTAAAACTCTATAAATATAGTAGTAATTAATGGGTCACTCACCCCTCTTCCTCTATATAAACCCTCACCCTTCTTCCATATTTTTACTATATTAGTTTTCTTGTCAATTTTTTTCTTCCTCACAAACCACCAAATCAATCTACCAAATATACCTTACCAAACCACCACTTCCATCTACACTAAAAATATGTAATCACTCCATCTTCCTTTCCTTCCACACATTTCTTTTTTCATATACTAGCTTGCATTCATACTTGAGTTGAGTAATCTCTTCTATATATTGAAAAATGCATTGGTATATAGAAACTAACAAAGACATAATCCAGCTAAAAAAATATATATTTGTAATTCGTTGTTATTAAACAAGTGTGCTATATTTATAGTTATTATGATTGTATATGTATATATATATAATCAATAGTTTTTTTAGGCAATAATCAATAATTTTTCAGCAATAATATTAATCAACATTCATATTATTTTCCTTTTTTCTTTGCTCCCTTTTAAGCTTCCATTAGTCATTTTTTACTTGTTGTTATAATACTAATTACTCTTTTTATTTCAGATATTTGATCATCTTTATAATTAACTTGCTGCACTAAGAAGATTCTTAGCCTTATTCGATCTTTTATTACTTGGTACAAATGTTATTTACATACATCCTATTTTTATATCATTCTTTCCACACATTCCTTTTTTTTAATTCACGATTCACACTATGTTAATAAGCCAATTTATGCTATTTAATGAACCTCTAAAAAAATATAGAGGTGCATTCTTGCTATTTTTAGTAACATTGAATTTTATAATAATAAAAAATAAATATAAATATAATGTTTTATTAAAATTTACTAAAAATAATAAGGTTTACCATTGGACCATGACAATATTAGATTATCCATTTTTATTGAGAGTGTGTCTCTAATATTGTAAAACAACTCTCTTATGTATATTTTTGTCTTCCTGAATGGAACACCTCCATTCAACTTATAAGTGATCAATGACATTTGCATTTAGAAATAAAAACTATGATAAGCTAGCAGGCCAAAATATGCATCAGGACTTGATCTAGGGTTTAATTAAGCTATTAACTATTATATATTATCTCTTGGTTATTTATTATTGATTAACAAATTGTAATTATTCTAATAATATTTGGTTTTGTGTTGTATTTTAACAGCATCTGTTTAGTCTTTCTGGACTCTATCACTTTTACTCTCAGGTTCTCTCTCTTTGTCTCTATCTCATTTGTTTTTTACAACAATTTTTGTAAAATAAATTTTAAAAATTGTTTTGTACACTTGTTTTATTATTTCAAACCCCCTAGTTTGTTGTATGGATCTAAAATACAACATTTATTTTATAGTTTCTTGCTAGCCCATGTTGTTTACAAATTTCGATTAATTATTTCTTGTACTAATTAATTGTAAGGATGTGTTGACCGCAGAGACTGGTTAATTTTTTGTGCTATCATGTTGGATTTAGACAATTAATTTTGTGATTATTGCTTGTACTTCTTTTAATATTTTTTGAAGAAAGTATTTTCTCTTTAATCTATTTCTTGCTTATAAATAAAATGGTTTAGTTTCTTTTTCATATTTACATATTTATTTGTTATAATTTAATTTAAAATAAAGATTAAGCATTTTTTTTTAAATGTTAACAAACATATTTTGAATCAATTATGTATTATTTTGTCTAAAAGCGAGGCAAAATTTGTTTTTTGTTTTTTTTTTTAATTCACACTTGTTAATCAGTTATATATTTTTATTTTTAAGAGTTTCTTTAAATAAATAAATACTGGTTAATAAAGGAGCATAATTTATCCAATTAAAAAGACTATAAAAGAGCATAACTTATCTAATTCTACTATGACAATGCATTTTGGTTTTTTATCTCTCTCTCTAAAAAATTTGCATGACAGTGCATATAAATTCATTGTATTTATTTGATGGTATTTGAATTTGAAAATGTGATTTTCTTTCATTTATTATTTACTATTTAATTTGTAGGCTAAAAAAATCAAAGTCATTTTTTATATAATAAATGCTATACCTTATTACTTCTTGTAAAAAATGTAATTAAGAGATTGAAGAGGTAATGTCGCGTGCAAAACATAAAAAAGATAAAATCGGTTTAATGAGTTTTAGAACAAAGATAAGTCCATGTTCTTTTTTTAATTATAGATATAGATATAAATTTGGCATATATTAATCAAATTCTTAGTTATAAAAGATAATGAGTTTTTTATTTTGCTGAAAGAAATGAGTAATTAATTAATATATATATCTATAAATTCTTAATTATCAAATTCTTTTATATGTATAATTAATGATATATACGAGTGAACCAATTTTTATCATCACTTTTATTTGGTTAGGTTGAAACATGGGAATTTTTAGACGTGATTCAATTTTTTGCAGTAATACCAAATTATGTTTCTTTTTTGTAGTCATATATTGAAAATTTAAAATAATATTTATTTTTAAATAACTTTTTTTGACTAAATTGATGCATATTGTAAAATGAAAGAAGTATATAATAAAATTACACCATTAGTTGACAATCTTTAAAAATAAAGTTAATTGAAATATGTAATTAAGAGCGTGTTGGAAATACTATAATTAGTAGTGATGAATATATATTCTCAATTAACAGTGAACAAAAACTACCATCTCTCAATGGTGGTTTAGAATGGTGAGATTGAGAACAAAAATAATGGTCGAAAAATTTAAGGTTGGATTTAAGAATGGAGAAAATGGAACCACGGCAGTTTTTAATAACAAGAAATTAAAAAAATGTTCTTTTTTGTTTTAGGTTTTAGAAGATGAGATCTAACTGCTTAAAAGTTTCTCGTTTTGTCTAATAAAATATAATTTTTAAAATTATTTATATATAATTTATTTTAACTATTATTTTAAAAATAATTAAAAAGTTAATTATTTAATTTAGAATTTTATTGTGATTTATTAAGTGACCAATTAATTAAATTAGTTAAATGTTACCTAGGGATTTTATTGTGAACTTAGTAAGTTAAAAGTTATTTTAAAATTTTACTTCGAATTAAATAAATGATAAAGTTACATTAAGATTTTGTTGCAGATTATTCTTGTAGAAAATAGTTACATGTAAATTCACAAGAAAAATAAAACTTTTCTAAATGTTTGTGTGAACTTTGAATCCACTAGAAATGTCATTTATTAAAGTAAATCTACACAAAAGTTTTAAACAAAATCATGCAAATGACCTATTTTTATATTATCTCCTTATTGTATAGTTCAAATTCATTAATAACTTTATTATTTAGCTATCTCTTATAAATTTATCAATCATTTTAATGTAAGCCTTTGTTAAAATCTTGCAGGATGAGATCCTTGAACACATCACGTTTAGCTAGCTCGTCACAATGCTTTTTTCAACAAATTTTTATTTTATTTGTTTTCGTCTTACTCATAGTGGTCAGCACCAGTTGCTATAAGAAGGTGCTTGCATCTTTCCACTTCCATAAATTAGCATCTCATCGCCTTATTGAAGTGAATCACCAGGGTTATCCAACATGGTTTTCTACCGATGACCGTATCCTGTTGTCTGAGCTCCAAAAAGGTTTAGCTCAACCCAACACCATTGTGGCCAAGGATGGTAGTGGCCAATTTAAAACGATTACCGCCGCTATTAACTCGTACCCTGAGAATCATAAAGGAAGATATGTTATATATGTTAAAATTGGTGTCTACCATGAGTACATTACTATCGACTCTAAAAAAAATAAAATTTTATTGTACGGTGATGGCCCTACAAAGACAATTATCACCGGAAACAAGAACTTTCATAATGAAATCAAAATAGACGAAACAGCCACATTTTGTAAGTTAATCATTAATTCTCACTATTTTATTAATCTATTTTCCTTAAAGTTGATAGAGAGTACAAAGTTATGTTGATAATTATGTTAGTCGAGAAGAGAGGGAGAGAGAGAAATATTGAATAGAGATTCTCTTATATTAATCTAATATGTTTATTAGATCTTAATTTGTTAGTTTATTACAAATCGTGTACAATATTTATGTTAATCAAGAAGAGAGCAAAAAATATATGTTAATAGAGAATTTATTTAAAAATTGCTTGTAAAAATGTGATGCAAAATTTGGGTAATTTTTATTTTGGTAGGTGAACGAAAAATAAATATGATGTGTAATTATCTAATTAATCTTATGTGAATTATTTTTGGATATTTAAATGTGCTTGCAGCCATCTTTGGTAAAGACTTCATTGCCATGTCAATTGCATTTGAGAATAAAGCTGGTCCAAAAGGTCAACAAGCAGTAGCACTTCATGTTGAAGGTGATTACTCAGTATTCTTCCGGTGTGCATTTCTTGGTTATCAAGACACATTGTACGCAAACAGGGGTTATCAATTCTACCGCAACTGTGAGATTTATGGAACCATTGATTTTATTTTCGGTCAGTACGGTACTATCTTGATCCAAAACTCCAAGATCTTGGTAAGGAAGCCCATTCAAGGACAAGAAAACGTTGTGCTGGCAGATGGCTCATTCAAAAAGGGCACACACACTGGAATAGTTCTTCAAAATTGTTCCATCAGGCCAGACATTGAGCTATATCCTTATCGGTTTACGGTGAAGACTTACTTGGCAAGACCATGGAAGGCTTTTTCAAGGGCGGTTTTCATTAACAATTATTTTGATGATTTTATTCAACGAGATGGATATATGATCTGGAAATTTAATGAAACAAACACTGAAAACTCTTACTTTGCTGAGTTTGGCAACATTGGACCCGGAGCCAATGCTATAAGAAGAGTTAAATGGGCAAAATGTATCATTACCAAAGATGAAGCTATTAGATTCACTGCTGAACCGTGGCTTAATGCCAGCACTTGGTTGGCTTTCACTGGCGTGCCATACAATATTAGATTATAGGCTTAAAGATTAATTAATTAGTAGGCTTATGATATTTTCTTTTAAAATAATTTTTATTTTGATTATAACCATAATTGTTATAAATAATAGTGTGGAACAATCAAGTACTAAATTATCGAAGAAAAAAAGAATCTATAATTAATATTATTTTTATATAGACTGAAACTTGAATTCATGCTTTGCACATAAATTGTGTATTGAATTAATACAAAGTTGAGTTACATATATACCATAACAATGCTCCAAAGTTTCTATTAAAAATATTAATCTCTACTATATACTAGATGTGCCCCCGTGTGATGCACAGGGATTAAAAAAAGCTGATATACAGATCTATAAAAAAAAAATGTAGTAATATAAGTTGTTAAGTGTAATATAAAAGAGAACAACAATCATATAAAATAAACACAAATATCATATAGTAATCTATTTGACATTTTCAAATTCTTTATAAACTATATTTGATGTAATGTTTGAATCGTCACTATTTTTGTGATTATAATCTGAGTTCCGTAGCATAATCCATTAACATGAATATTCTTGTTTTTAAATTGTATATATAAATAATGAAATTGAAATTCATGTTTTTAAAATTGTAACACTTTTTTGATCGGAAACTAATTATTTCACTTTATTATATTATGTTGTATATGTTTTCTTTTAGATTAAAGAATGATTGCTATTAATATAATGATAGAAATGCGTCGAGTCAAAGTCAATATGTCTGAGTTATGAGAGTCTTATTCTAGTTTGTTTGTATATCCATAAAGCAGGTTAAAGATTATGTGGATCTCGTCTTAAAAATTGTCTATTTTTGAAGTAAATAAATAACACGTTTTACTATGAATTATGATTAACCAAATAGAATTAAATAGTTCACATGGTCTTAAGACATACAAGCTCAAGATAATAGAGTTAAAAAGTTTCCTTGAATCATTAATATCGTTGAAAAATTGTTTGCGACAATGAAGCAAGCAAGCAAATGAAAAACAAAACAAAATATCGAGACATCACGTAGGAGATGTTAGATGTGTGTATATCCAAAATCTGCACGTGTACTCAAAATGAAACATCATTTAAGAAAACCATATCTACATTTAGAAAATTAAATATCAAAGCAAATATAGAAGTAAGGAAGAAAGTGGTTGAGAAAAGAAAAACCATGAGAATGCTTTATTTTCCTCTCAAGTGGTGGAAACATAGGTTTAGGCGGCGTTTAGTCTTAGACAATGATAAACTTTGTCCATCATGGTGAAATGTCTTCTAAAACTGTTGATATAATAATTAAATAAGTGGACAGTCCAGATTAAAGAAGGGAAAATTTTTCTTGACTTAATGCAATTTTGTTTGGAAGAAAAAGAGTGATCTCCACTTTTAATAATATTAGAACACTTTTTTTAGTTGAATTGTGAGCTTAGGTTCTTGAAAGTAGAAAATTACGTGGTCATGAATGCGTGACATTTATGCTTTATGTTTTCAAAATATTGTTCTAACTATTAAATTGTATTTTACAATATTAACCTTTTGAATTTTAAAAAAAAAACTTTTTTAATATTCAAAAATAAAACATATGGAACTAGATTTTTAATAATTTTGATTTTTTACGAGAGAACAAAATACAAATTTTTGATCGGTGAAAACACAAATTAAATAATAGAAAAAAATTTAGAATATAATTTTCAAAATATCTAATGTGGTAACTTTTATCCTGTTTGAATCTTGTTCTAGTTGTCTCTGATTCACGTTTTCCTTTGGATTCGAGTTGCCTCGGATTCTTGTTGCCTCTGGTCCTGTTTTCCTCTAGTTCTTGTTTGACAATTATAGTTAGTTAGTTATTGTTATAACTAATTGGAGGGAAGAGATAGTTATATAAGACATAGCTTGTAGGTGAAAAACATGCTGCTAATGATAGTAAGTGTCTACCCCACTCTCTCATTTATATTTTTTTCTTTACTCTCCTCAATTTAAAAAAACATAGCCTACTTACCTAGTCCATAGAATAAGAAGAGAGCATGTCGGTAGAAATTCCTCATCTTTTAGGGATAAGAATCTTTATAACGTTTTAAAATACAATTACCATCAAACAATGATTGAATTGTGAGTTATGCGTTTGCAAACAAAAAAAATTCATTAAAAATCAAATATATTCAAAAAAATTTCAATAAAAAAAAAGAGAGAAAAAGATGGAGAAGGTCTAAACGAAAATTTTTTTATTTTCAAAATCTAAATGAAGAGAGTAATAGATCCCGAAGAGACAAAAATATTGGTGACAATTTTGTGCCCAATAGAGGTCAGATGACGGAATGGTGACGGAATGGTGGTGCAAAGAGTTGGCTACGACAATGGTGATATGTTAGAGAAGAAGAAGTTTTTGGATTTGATTTTAGAGTGGCTTTTTTGTTTTGTTGTATTTTAACAATATGACAAACTTTAAAAAAAATTAATATGAAAGGAGTGGGAGGTGTTGAAGTTGTAAGGTGTAGAATGGGAGGTGTAGTAGTACAAAGCTATGTAACATATTTAACAATTAAGAAAATGAAAATGTTGGAGTACCTGTTGCAACTTCCCACTAGAGGTAAACGCCACCATAAGTTCAGCCAATTAAGTTGTGTTTTTGCGATTGGGCACATTAGTTCTATAGAGAAAATGATATATACAAAAAAAATGCTTGCAACATCCTCTTTATAGTCTATGAAAGTGAAAGCACAATGAGTTAAATGAAAAGTCACAGAAGATGCAACAAAAAGGTATAGAAAAGAGTATATATTGCATGAGAAAATAAAAAATCTATAATTAAAATTTTCATTTGTTACTACTTTGATGTAACAATGAACTTGGTTAAATTTATAACCAAAAAAAAAAAGAGCTTGGTTAATTTGACCGATGTAATGTCTCTCGGGAATGAAGAATGAACTTTGGGAGGGTGCATAGTGATTGCACGTTACAACAATGCCAACCTATTCTTTCTCAGGTTATCCTATTGTGTTTACAATATATGATATTGTGTATAAAAAAAATTAACCTTAAATGCATTTTGTATCCTTTATGTTTGTTAAAAGGAGGGTTTTGACCTTTTACATTTACTCTTTTATTAATTTTTGTAGTTTTTCATTTAATTTTCCCTAAATTTTTATTGAGTTGATACTTTCTAATGATGTGGCATATTTATCATTTGGCCATAGTGGATATTATTTAAATTAAAATTAAAAAAAAAGCAAAAATTAGGAGAGAGAGAGTCAATGACTTTTTTTTTTCTCTTTCTTCTTCATTTTCCTCATTCTAAATCTAGAACAATAGACAATGGACCTTTGACATTATAAGCCATATTCATCATGTAGCAACTCTAATCAGCCTTCTACCGCCATGACAAAATCAAACCAAATTAAACTCTCTTATTTGGCTAGATTAAACTCTTAGATCAATCATTCATGTATTCCGTGGATAACTCCACACCTAAAAAAGTTTAAGACCGTAGCTAGATTAACATCTTCTTTTTCGGCGCGATTTCGACGCCACAACGAGCGGTAACGATGAAACTGATAGC
The DNA here is from genome assembly GCA_037974295.1 of Cicer cuneatum. NCBI lineage: Eukaryota > Viridiplantae > Streptophyta > Magnoliopsida > Fabales > Fabaceae > Cicer > Cicer cuneatum. The sequence continues at coordinate 37,072,519 of JBBPBO010001985.1, read as the reverse complement.
TTCGTTGAAGATGTGGATGCATTCAAATACGTGTTAGTGCAAAAGTAGTTTTAACTGTGATCCTCTAGTTAATGTTTTATTGATAACAAAAATAAACAAATAAAAAACAATTATCCTCTAACTATATTTGCTAAGTGTGGAGATTTAGTTAGAAGATAAAATTTATATTAATGACTATTTATTTTAAGGTAACCTAACTTATGAGCAAATTAGAGATAATAATCTAGGTGTTTCTAACACAAAGAATATTATCACCTAATAAACACATAATTATGTTTACTAATAGAGCAAGTCATAATATAGAAATAAGAAGTATTGCAATATGGGAGCTTTAGTCTAAGTCAAAGTGTTAGAAGAAAAAAGGAATACAAGTCATTGCTCTGATAGCTACTCTTGTGACTAGACTAAAACAAAGGAACACCAAGACTTTGTTACTATTCTTTATCCTAAAAATGGTGAACGCGCCTCTGGTGGCCTTGATGGTGCAAGCAATGTTCTACCTTTGGCGCATTTGATAATGCATGCTTTAATTGGCTCTAATAATGCAAGCAATGTTTTACTTCGATTGCCTCTAGAAATGCATGCAAGCGTCTATTCATTTGTCTCTGATGACTACATCAAGCTTTTGAATCGTCAGCTTTTAAAGAAAGTCAACGCCTATTGAAAAAGTAAACACTCAGCCAACATTCTAAAAAAGTTAACGCCATCGATGAAAGTCAAGTCAATGCATCTAAATAAGTCAACGCTCTAAAGAACTGAACTCTAAAGAAGTCAATGTTCTGATGAAAGTCAATGTTCTGATGGTAATCAATGCTCCGAGAAGACAAAGCTTTACGCGTCCTCTGATAATCACTCTATCATATCCTCTAATTCCTTTATTTCCATACTAGATATGTTGAGTGATTTATGGAATTCAGTTCTAACATGAGCTCAACGAAAAACTATCTTCAAAGATTTGGTACGGAAATTCACGATATACAGGTTGTCTTTCTACAATAAGTACAAAGGCCAGAAACCTTAAAGACCTCAAATGAAAATATCTCAACAGACACTTCCTCTTTGTATTTAAGAAGAAACCATCAATACAATGTGAGAAAGATAGAGAGCGAAAAACATGAATGAAATATCTGCTCGATAGTAAGTTATTATAATTGATGTAAATCAATCAAAGTGTTTTCATACATTGCTTAGAGTTACCCAATCAACATTACTTCTACTTTAGTCGAACATAAAACAATAAGCATTTATTATAAATGAGAAAATGACATAAAGCCATAATAATTGAATACACAACTTTCATTCGCATATATACACACAAAGACAATACATACAACTTTCAATTCGAATGAAAATAGCTCATTACTACTTGTGGTTTTAATCTTAACCCATATTTAAGATGGGCTCGAAAGTAATGTCACTAAAGCAATTGTTTTAAATCTTCATGAAAATAAAATTTTTACTTTATCAAAAAGTCTCAAAAATTAATTACTTCATAAAAAGTCTAATATTTTAATATTTTTAAATTAAAACATATAAATCTTTTCTAAATTTAATATTGTCTCAACAATATTAAATTAATTGAAAAACAAATATTACATGGCATCAATTATATTAATTTAGTGATGTCATATTAAAATTTAAAAAATTTATTTAGACCTCATATTAAAATTCACTTTAGGCCTCCAAATGTGTTGTGTCAACCCTGCCACTATTTCGAGTTCTCATTATTCCATACATGTGTGTATGTGCTTATAAAAAATAGACTACACTAAATATTTGCATTGATAATTATTAAAAATTGTAGGATAATAATTATAAATTTTGCATAAAAAATACTGGACAAATATTTTTCAATTAAATAAATATAAAAAATCATGAGGCAAAAATATTTGTCACTATTATTTTAAAAAAAAAACAAAAAACAAAAATTAAATTTTGTTGTGAAAATATATGCAGGTAACTTACCTGGGGATTTAAAATCCTAAACATGTTACCTGTTGATTTAAAATCCTAAGCAAATAATTATCCACGATATTTGCTATTTTAAAATCCTAAACATATTACCTGTCCTGCAGGTAGCTCGTTTTCTACGATTTTTGGTTAAAATCTGCTGAAAAATTCGCACGTAATTAGCTAGTTTCTAGTACTCACTATAGATAAAAAAAAATAGAAAGTACTATAAGTAATAATCCTTAATCGTGGTATATAACGTATACTAAATAATTTATGATACCACTAGATATTTACTAATCTGATTTGACTTAAACATACCAAATAACATATATGCACACACAAAATTAGTAATGTTGTATGTAAAATAAGACTAAATGAATTTGATAAAAGATTTAACAAAATTAAACAAATAAATTAAAAGAAATATCATAAAATAAATGGAAAATAATTTGATTTATCCAAATCCAATTACATAAAAGAGAAAGTTATAAGTTTTATCTTTAAGAGTATTTCTAAAGCTTACTTAAGATGTGACAGATGAGATTGTTGAGATGGGCAGTACTATTAAGAACTTTACAAAATTTAATGTTGATTTGTTGAATATCAATGCTTATCTTGATTTTTTTTCTTAAGTGATGTTTCTTAGCCTCTCAAAGGAAGTTATACAGGATTGAGCTATCTTACGTGGAGATTCAAAATGCTGAGACTTTTTTTCTTCTTTTGGAAGCATGATTATCTTTAAATTCTTTTGAACCGTTGGAAGGACTTCGGATTGACAAGATTGTTTCAGCGGGAAATCCTTAAAAAAATTTATAATATCTAGCTCTAATTATTTTGAAACTGTCCTTTATCATTGAAACTGTCCGATTCTGGTCAAATTCCAGAATCAAGTGCTCCAATGATAATGTCACTTTCGAAAAGTGTTCTCTCTACATATTTTGGAAAGCAAATAAAATCCCACGATTTTGTTGTAAGAAGTTCTCTTTTTTCATTTGAAAAGATAAACACCACCCCAACATGTGCTACATTTCACAATTTTCAAAGTTGACAAATATACAAATATGTAAGTAGAAAAGATAGGTCAATAAGAAAATATAGTTTCCAAAATCACCAGCCAATGTATTCGCTCCTTCCTCAGTTAGCTCTGCAGCAAAGCCACTAAAACTAAGTTTCTAGTGCTTAAGTACAAAGTTTCACTTATTCATGTACATATTACAAATGAATTTTTATATTCCAATTCAATGTGAGATTGAATCTACTATACATAGCACTATAATAATCATCGTAACTAACTAGCTAAAACTAGGAAAAGCAGTTAACTTGTTAACTGACTTACCAGAAAGACATTTTAATGCACTTGTTGACTAGACCAATAAGCCACAACAAAGTAAACATAACTTTAGTTTTTTAGATGAAAATTGAGCTATTTCTCTATTTTAAAATCAAACATTGTCGAAATTTCATAGATTTTACGTGTTACTATGAACTTGAAGCATTAATATGAGTATCAGTTCACTTGTTTAGCTAATAGATGAATTGGTAATATATGACTTTTTGAAAGGAAGATGAGCATTTAAGTGCAGCCATATATTTGTCATTAACAATTATGTTTTGTTTATGAAGATATATTTTCAAGAATAGATTCATTAGAGGCTTTGTATCACGACACTTTTAATCAAAAATATATCTTCTCGATTTTTTACATGTGTCATTGTTCGATACTAACAGATTGATTTCATTTTATTAATTCATTTTCTTGAATTATTACTTGTATCGATGTTTCAATATTGTGTTTGTGGCAGTATCTTATCTGTGCTACATAGATTAGAGGTTTACCTTATTCTATTTTCTAGATGAGTAATCTCAAACACCTGAAAGCAAAGTGCATATCTTTGTTTTTTGTCAGAATTATCTCTGAATTTTTCTTTCATTTCTCAACTTACTGTGTTTTGAATAATCTCTATGAATGTATATCTATGTATCATTGTTATTTACTAGTTTGGTCATAATTCCATTTCATGAACACTAGATTGTATACCTTATTCTTATTATTTTTCTTGTTTTCTCCATATTTTGATCAAATTAGGTCCTTATTGTTATTGAGCTAGCCACTCTTGAAGGCACTCATTGCAAGTTCTACTTGCTTGAATCCGTTGGATTTGTGTCTAATTAAATTACTCTGTATGTAGTATTCATTTTCTGTAGCTGTGAGTTTTCATCTCTATTGGATCTATAACCTTTTCACTCTATGTTTTATTGGTTTATGTTGTTTGAATGGTTGACTTAGATTTGTTTTGCATGGTTGTGTTTGATTTATTTTTGGTTGGTTTACAATGGTTTATTATATTTTTGTTAGTTTATTTAACTTCCAGTCTAATATTTTATTTTGGCCCAGTTAAACTTCACATAAATAAAGACAACATATGGGCCTAACATGCACAGCTCAATAATGACAAGTAAACATTAAAAGGATCGATATCGTCTTCACTATCACAACTTATATTTTTGTTCTTCATCTAGTCTATGTTTTATGTCTCTTTTTGCAATATTATACGTTACTCTAACTATAGATTATGAGCAAGATCATGATTCAGAGAACAATTGGGAGATATATTTCATCCTTTTATTTTTTTAAGCAACCTTACAATATATCTTTTGATAAAAAAATATAACTTATTCAATAACAATATAAAATAATAGATTAAAAATTACAATATATATAAAATTTCAAAAATATAAATTTGCACTCGAGCCTTTTCTCAGCTCGTTAATCAAAAATAATAATTGGGCTCCTCACTTGATATTTACCATCACTCCAACTAGAGAAGCCACTTTACACATCTGTTTATTTTTTTGTCCAGAGTGAGAACATATGTTTACTTTTCTCCAAATGAAGTGAATGACAAAACACTGAGATTTATTGAAACAATGAGTCTTTTAGGAGTTGCCACAATTGTTTTATACACAGATGTCGGTGATCAAACATTTGTAAGAGTCCTATTAAAAGAAGGATAATTCAAATCCCTTGTTGATACATTTATTTGTAAAACTGATTTATTATAGCTCCCTATTTAAAAATCTTATGTAGTATATTTTAATGTCATCATATATTAAGCCGATGGTGTTGATGTGTTTGAAAGGGATATCCCTAATAGATCATCGATGTTGTTGATGTGTTTGAATATACTCAAGCCTTTGGGTGCTTAAAGGTAAATATATTTTTCAATAATTATATATAAGTTAGTTTTGATTTACTACAAAGGAAAAAGTAAAATATTGTTGACTAATATAACGCATGCAAAGTATATTAAAATATGAGATTATTTATAAGATTTTACAATTTTAAAGATGCAATTCTTGTCTTTAATATTTTTTAAATGTGGAATTGATTTATTCAAAATTTTTTTATTTCATTGAAGTGTTCCTTCTAATAATATATATATATATATATATATATATATATATATATATATATATATAATTTTGTTTATTGTTAAAGTTGTACATTTAACTATACTATGTTCTTTATTTTATATAATTTATATTAGTTTTAACATTTTTAATTTTATATATTATCGTAATTATGTCGATCTCACCGTCAATCTATATATACTTTTTTATTATTAATTTTATTTTTTGGTTTTCCGTAGGTTTCCTCGATTCGAGTAATCATATTCAAGAAACGAAATATAGGTACTTTTTCTAGCGAAAATTCGAACTCAAGTTCACAATATTATAGAAATTTAACCCCTTCCACTAAACTCAATCTCTATTGATTTCCAATAGGTTCTCTCTAGGATTAGATATTGCTTGCTTGTTAAATTGTAAAATTGTTCCAATCCAAAATATTGAGTTGAATCTAATTGCATAATTAAGCATCTTAATAATGAGTTGGATTATTTACTACTATTATTTGAATACTTTGAATATGTCAAGATGTATTATATTTTTAAAGATAATAATATATTTCATTCAAAATAATATATAAGCAAACATAGATGAAACTATCCGTATTATAAAAGATAGTTAAATATATTTAAAGGTAATAGTGTTGATATTCAAATTGATATTATTTGATATTTTTGGATGCTATTTTGGAAAAACCACATGAATCAAAATCGAATCTTCAATTTTTTTTCTTTTAAAATTGGACTGAATCAAACCAAACCGCACACATAAGTTATTTGTTGTTTTTTATTTTTTCCTAATAATACTTTTTGTGAATTTTTTTTCTTAATCATACTTATTAGTTTAATTATATCTATTTTTTTTTCCATTTCATATATTTTAAGAATAATCGATCATTGTTATTACGTAATATTAAATTTGAGTATATCATGTTATATTTTGTATCACACTTAGTACTATTTTACTGTATTTTTATAATAATAATATTTTTTTTACAATATAATTTGAATATCCAAAATATGTTCCAATTAAACTACTTGTTATCGGATTGGATTGAATTAAGTGTTTTCTAAACATGTCATTCAACGTTCTTCTTTGAATGTTTTTTAGATTTTAATCCTTGCTTCATTCTAATAAATGATTTTATCGTTGCTTTGACTTCTACCGATCTTAGTTTTGAATTGTCCAAATTCGTTGTCGTTCGTTGCTATGATTTCAATCCATCTTGGATTTGAATTCCCATATTCGTAGTTGATCATTGTTTTAATTTCAATCCATCTTGGATTTAAATTCCCAAGTCTGTTGTCGGGACAGTAAGACATAACTGTTTCCTGAAACTATGATTTCACTCAATTTCGTGCCACACTTAAAAGTAACTGAATGAAAACTTTAATTCTTTCAATTTGGTGCAACACTAAAATGTAACTAACTAGAAATATGTTTGAATTAGCTAGGTCATAAATAGAGGGAACATAGCCTTTATTGGAGTATGTTATGGAATTTTCCAAATCATAACAGAGCATATATCTTCATAGCATTGACATTTTCTAGAGTCATTGACTTTCTGTTCAGTCATTGAATTTTTCATGAATGATAATTGATGCATTGACGTTCTCCAGAGTCATTCGAATTAGATGCTTGATGTAGTCATAAGAGGCAACTGAGTCAGACACTTAATAATCAATGGAAGAATGATATGATGTGGATGCCAAAGGCAGAGTCAATCATAGCATTGACTTTTCATTAGTGTTGATTTCCATCAGATCATTGACTATCCATAGTGTTGACTTTTCATCAGAGCATTGACTTGTCATCAGATTCAGATGACGACTTCTAGATGAGATTATCAAAGACAGAAGTAAACAAATGTTGGTTGTTTGCATCAAAGGCAAACCAATAAGAGCATTGCTTGTATTTGATAGAGTTATCAGATACATGTTTTAGATGCGTTAACCAAACTTAGAGTTCAAAAAATGAAGTGGAATCTTGTTGATCGTTTAACATAGTTCAAACATCAAAGGATGCAACGTAAACTAAAATACAATACCCTAATCATCAAAATAAGTAAGGGTCTTAGTTGTTTAAATCAAATTGGTTCTAATATATATATATATATATATATATATATATATATATATATATATATATATATATATATATATATATGCAAAAATATCTGGAGAAATCATGTTTGATTGTTCTTTATTAGTATGAGTGAAAATAAGTTATATTAAACTAGACTTTGGTGCATCTACTAAATTTAGTCTGATAAAACGATAAAATAATTTAAGGTCAAAGTTTGGCCTCGTGTCTTATCATAAATTTACTTTTTGACTTAAGGCTAACCATTTGAAAACACTAGTATGACATGTATCATATTTAAATATCTCTCTTCTTAAATATATAATTATTTAAAAAGACATTTACAAACGTATTATTTAAGACATCTCTAAATATACTAATTAGTTAACATAGTAATTATTTAACTTTTATTTTATAATAATATATTTAAATATGTCAAATATTAATGCAGGCTTAAATTACGTATAAAAAAAAATTATTTAAAAAACATGAGAAAATCTAATATAAAATAATAGTAATAGAAAATGCAATTTATATTCTTCAAATTTTATTACCGTCAAATTTGACTCATTTATTGTATCCCTGTAATGGGATTTTGCTTCAGGATCTTTATCATATTGATGAATTAGTGTATTGATAAGGTTGATTGTGTTGGTCAATTCAGTATGTAACACACCAATGGTGTATTGGGCAAGGATAATTAGATCTGCACCTTGCTTTGGTTTGAGTAGAGATAAGCAAAGTGAAGTGTTTACGCTTTCATCCTTACAAATGATGTCAATATCTACAACTTTCATAGCATATGTGGACACAACACATAAAAGAAACACCACAAGAGAACTGAAACGAATCATAATGTATAATTTGTTTTTTCTTAACTAACGATATTGTTTGGTCTTACTCTTTAGTAGCATTATATCGTTAATGATTAACTTTTATAAATTTAAATTAGTTAATAAAATTGATTTCGTTGAATTCAAATCGGCTAATTAAGTATCTTAATAATGATTTGGATTATGTACTTTTGATCGGTCAAAATGCAACTAGTTAACTTGATTGATTTGGTGAACCGAAATTGGCTAATAAAACATCTTAATGATTTGGAATAATAATAATAATAATAATAATAATAGTAATAATAATAATAATAATAATAATAATAATGAATACCCCTTAATAGTTAAAAGTGGTACTCCCACTTTTAAACCTCAATACATGGTTAAAAATTGTCAATCTTTGAACGACGTAAATAAACAACACACATTACTAAGAATTATGATTAACCGAATAGAACTAAATAGTTCAAAAGGTCTTAAAGACATATGAGCTCAACATAATAGAGTTAAAAAGTTTTCTTGAATAGAACTAAATAGTGGATCACAATTGTGCTTTTTAGTTAGTCAAAGCCTAAACTTTGTATTAAGTCAATGTGACAGCTTTTATCATGTTTGCCTCTGGTTCGTGGTTGCCTTTAGCACCTATTTGCCTCAGGTTGCCTCTTGTTCTTGTTTGCCTCTACTACCTGGTTGCATGTTGTTTTGTTTGCGTCTGGTTCTGTTTGTTGAGGCAAAATCTAAAGTAAAACATTTTGAAGATAAACAAACAAGTTAATTAATTAAATGATCAAATACACTCATAAAAAATCAATGATTTCACCGTCACATAAATCAAAGAACATCATGCTTTAATTAAACTGAAAATTGATTACAAGATCATTCTGGTTTATCAAGTATCATTTTTGGTTTATCAAGGATCATTCTAGTTTATCAAGAATCATTCTGGTTTATCAAGAAACAATCTGGTTTTATAAAAATATCAATCTGGTTATTTTGTTTTAAGGACAAAATTAAAACAAATCATTCTCCATAGTCTAGACCTCAAGATAAAGGAATATCAAGGCTACTCAAAACTAAAAAAAGTAACTCAAGTTGAAGGCCCAAAGAAGCAAAACAAACTCCAGATCAATCTCCAAATTGATGAGCTGTGAGCAAGGACAGGAAAAACAAAAGTACATTGTTGTTGCAGTTTTTGCAGAAAGCTCATCATGCTTCTAAAACAAAGAACTAACACTAAACATCTTCTCAATCACTCATCTACATTTTCCATACAACACAAGACCAATAACGTTCGGGTTTCGAAGAAAAACATTATGAATTGAATAACACAAATGCCTATTAGATCTCATTCTAAACAGACGTTTTCCTCAAGATTAGTAAAGGCTATAATAAGTCTTTTTTAACCTTCTCCATGCCTATAAAAGGAACATCACGGTGGAGACAATAGCAAGAGTTTTTAGTGCAGTCATTCCAATACTAAAACAATCACACTCAAGCAACAAAAATTATCACTCAAGCAAAACTCCAGCCTTCTCTTACTATATTCAAGGATCTCTTTATTGAGTTATTGTTGATAATCAATCTCAAACAAGTGTTGAGTAGATTCTAATCCTAAAACCATTTATCATACACATCATTTGAAATTCAAGTCTATTACTTAAAATAGTTAGTATGTTTTAAAAAACATTTTAGTGATTAAAGGTAACTTGTAAATATCCTTTTTGTACTAAAAGGTAACTCTAAAAATTCTTTCAAGGTTGAAAGATGAATTCTTTAACTGATCAAGAAAGATAGTGTGAAAACAAGAACATTCTTATGCCAAATACATTAGTGAGATAAAAAAACACAGATTGTGAAAACAAGAACGTTCTTATGCCAAACACATTAGTGAGATAAAAAAACACAGATTGTGAGTACTATATGTAGCCCACCTTGGGTGAACCAGGATACATCCTTGTGTGATCTCCTTATCTCAATCCTTATTTTCTTCTTACTCATTATCACATATCACCTGGAAATAATCTGCTTTATTCATTTTTAACTCATCCAAAACATTCTAGATTTTTATTTGTAATCAAGATTAATCTTGAGTAATTTAAATTTAAAGCGGGAATTAACATTTTAAAAAGGCATCACAATTTAAACCCCATTACTAGTGATTGATATTGCTACTTCACTGTTAACCTCTAGTTTGACTCTGGTTCTGTTAGCCTCTAGTTTTACTCTGGTTCTGTTTGCCTCTGGTTATGTTTGTCTCTGGTTCAGTTTTGGTAAGTACTGCACATTCTAGATAGATATGAATTCTATATCATTGCATTTGTTTCCATAAGATAAGATAAGATCATAGATAATAACAATGATGGTGACAGCTTAATCATTTATATCATTCATTCCAAATATGTCTAGTGCATCTAAAATCAAAAGTTCATAAAATAGACCGTGAATGCCTAAATCATTGTAGCATCAACATTATCTATCATCACTTTCTCTCAAAATGGAAGTTTATTAACTAATTAGTAGTATTTTTATTGTTGTTCTTCATTGACTTTAGGTGTGGCTAGCTTATTTAATTTCATTTACACCATCATCATGAAATCACAGTAAAATATAAACCGAAATTATTAAATAAGAGGAATAAGATTAGTAAAATAAATCTAATTAAGAGATGACAGAATAAAATCTACGAGGTTCATTAAAAAACTCAAAAATCATGCATGCATATCAGAGGTCCAAAGGGCGAGGTTATCACTTAGAAGTTGTGTGATCAAAGTGATATTCTTGTATGACTTCTTTCTCAATGTATGCAATTAAACAAGAAGCCTCACAAAAGCTTGTTTTGCATGGCATTAAACTTGATCAGGAAATTTGAGAATCTCATTTCATAATAAAACACTACTAGAAAAATTAATTTTAGCTTCCATATTTAGCGTTGTTCCCCAACTCCGACGCTAGTTAGCATCTATGTAGCGTCGATCCAGCGCACGCTAGTGCATTAAACATTTTTTTTTGTTTTTTCGTTAATCGTTAGCATCGGTTACACCGATGCTAATTAAAATATGGTAGAAGCTTTGTAATTTTTTATTTATTTTATTCACCCTTTTAGCGTCGGTTTTTTCGACGCTACATTTTCTGATTATAAATATTTTTCTTCTTTTTTTTTTATGTAAAATTTCTTTTTCCCTAATCCCATCTATCTCATTTTCCTTCACTCATTTTCCCCTCTTTCACACCCTCGTTCTCGCCCTAATCCTCATTCTCTCCTTAACCCTCACGGCGCCGCCTTTGAACATCTTCTTCCATTGCACGCATTGTCGACTTCTGTTTTCATCCATCCCTCTTGTTTTCCTCAGTCAAAATAAAACCCTCTCTTTTCCTCTCCTTCACTCACACTACATAAAATTTTGAAGATTGGAGCACACAACTTGCGACGGTTTCCAATCCTCTATTTCTATCACATACTCCAAATTTATCAAATCCCTTATTTCTCTCAATTCCCAATTTTCTCGAATCCCTCTGTGATTGTGCTCAAACTCATGGTATGCTTCTTGTTTCTCAAATCCTCTTCTTTTGATTTTATCATCGACCTAATTAATTTATTTGTGATGCGCTTGTTGTTGCTCATCTTAATCATTGACTTAATCTATTTTTGTAGAATTCTTTATTTTTGCTTGCGCCCTTTATGTCAATGAAGGTACGACAAGTTGTGGATGATTCAAAAAGATTTTCTCTAATGGAGGAGCAACTAAATAATTTCCTAACATAAAATTACTCACGGATTACCCACGGACACAGGTTCGTAGCTATTTCGCTCGTAGGAAAATATTTACCCACAAAAAAGCAGTGAGATACAGTTACTTAAGGAATGTCCGTGGGTAGTATGACTCACCGATTCTCTGTGGGTAATGTTACTCGTAGATTTTCTGTTGGTAAAAATGCAGATACTTATTGACGGAAAAGTCACAAGTAACATTACCCACGGAGAATCCGTAAAAAATTCTACTGATGTCTATTTGATATTTAAAATTTTATCAATGATATGTTCGTGGGTAAATTATCATTTATGCATGGAATTATCATTATCATTTATCATCTAATCTTTTCTTTTGTAGCCATCTATAAAAAGTAAGATGAATAAAAACAATTACCACACACAATAGTAAACATAAATAATCAAAAGGAAATCGGGAAGTCATACGTAGGACCGAATGCATCATCGACCATATGAACCAACTAAAATCAGAACACCTAAATTAGTGTCACAATACTCTAGTTCAACAAGGTAATCAATTCCAAGTTGTAGATATTTCCAATAGCTGACAGAAAGGACAAAGAAACAAAAAATAGCCGAGAAACATTACCTTCATTATATGAGGATCATTCCATGGACCCTTGTTAGACCTAAGACATCCACCTTCTCCAAGACATTTACACGAGCCACCCAAAAAATCTAGCAACTGGATGTATAGATGCAGTTACAAACAACAAAGTAAACAACCATATGTATAGTAAATATAAGGCATTATATATTATGAAGACGACATAGATGCATACCTAAAGTCAATGATATCATGTAATTTAGATAAAGACTTGGGTTCAAGAACCTAGAATTTCAGGGAAGTAACTTGTTATTAGTAGGACTTCAGGAAAAGGACATACGAAATACAGCTGAGTATTTTAGCAACAAGACATTCAAGTGTTTTGAACTATTTGTTAGTTATAATTTGCTAATGTACTTTTTCTTAAAAATGAGCAAGTCCAGGTTAGAAAGTTGACAGAAAGGACAAAGAAACAAAAAATAGCCGAGAAACATTACCTTCATTATATGGGGATCATTCCATGGACCCTTGTTAGACCTAAGACATCCACCTTCTCCAAGACATTTACACGAGCCACCCAAAAAATCTAGCAACTGGCTGTATAAATGCATTTACAAACAACAAAGTAAACAACCATATGTATAATAAATATAAGGTAGTATATATTATGAAGAAGGCATAGATGCCTACCTAAAGTCAATGATATCATGTAATTTAGATAAAGACTTGGGTTCAAGAACTTGGAATTTCAGGGAAGTAACTTGTTATCAGTAGGACTTCAGGAAAAGGACATACGAAATACAGTTGAGTATTTTAGCAACAAGACATTCAAGTGTTTTGAACTATTTGTTAGTTATAATTTGCTAATGTACTTTTTCTTAAAAATGAGCAAGTCCAGGTTAGGAAGTTCCAATAGGAGTTGCTAACGTACAACCAACCATTTTTTGTAAGGAATATGTAAGCAAGCTACACCTTTGAATGTATTATACATTTTTTAGTTATAACTTGCTAACATACTGCTGAAAAGTAAGCGGGTGTGTGTGAAGCAGCAAAATTGATTTCCAAGAAAGAGGGGTTTGAATTGTAAATCTTCCTTTTTAAAATTTCCTGAAAAAACATAAGATTTTAACTCAAGAATGATCTTGGTTAAGAAAACAGAAAATAGAGAACATTCTTGGTTTTTATCAAAAAACGGATAACGTTCTTGGTTAGTTAAAAATCAGAAAAACAGTTTGTATTTTTAATTTGAAAATCAATCAGACTTAATAAAAAGATAAAGGATAAGAGATACCACACAAGGATATATCCTGGTTCACCCAACTCGAGCTACGTCCAGTCCTCACAATTGTGAGATTTTCGACTAAGTGTTTAAAACAAGAACCTGTTGGAACCAAGTTGTTTCTTGCAATTAAAGTTTTGATGTTAACAAATGTATTTTATGAAAATAACATATTTGACTTAGAAGAAGAATGAAAAATGTCATCAGAAGAATAGATCAGAAGATGACGTCACTAGAGGATGACGTCACCAGAAGCTTGAAATCAGAAGATGACGTCACTAGAGGATATCTCCAGAGGATATCGTCAGATGAATCTGTCAGAGAAAAAATGCTCAAAACAGAATTGGAGAAAAAGGCTCAAAACAGAATCTGAGAAAAATGCTCAAAACAGAAGCGGAGCAAAATGCTCAAAACAGATCAGTGAGCAAAAGACTCAAAACAGAATCTGAGCAAACTACTCCAGAATATTCTCAAAACAGATTAATCGAAATATACTCCAGAAGAAAAGCATCAGTGAAGTTCAACTATAAATAGAGACTTAATGCTGAAGAATAAAGCATCGAAAAACACAAGAACTCAAGCTTCAATTCAAAGTTATCTAAGAGTTCAAAAGAGAGAAAAACAAATGACCAAGAGCAATATTTTGTAAGTGTTATCGAGAGAGAAATACAGTGCAACAATCAGCTTTCCAGAAGCAATAAAAGAGTGCAAAAATAAGTGCAGCAAATAGCTTTCCAGAAGCAACGTTGCAAAGTTCCAAACCTTTATTATAGTGGTGTAGATTCCTTCTTCAATCTGGGGTTGTCAGATTGGTAGGAGAAGACTTGGCTGGTTTAGTCAAGGTGTTGTTATTCCTCAAAAGTCTGGGGTTGTCAGGCTGTTTGAGAAGACTTAGCTGGTTTAGTTAAGGTGTTGTTGTTCCTCAAAAGTCTGGGGTTGTTAGGCTGTTTGGGAAGACTGACTTGAAGGGTCAGTGGTGTTGTAATTCAAAGGAGTTTGAATTAGTGAAAAGGCCTTCTGGAGGAAGGGACTGGACGTAGCCTAGTTAACGGTGAACCAGTATAAATTGATGTGTTATTATGTTATTATTATCCGCTGCTAAATCTGATTAGTTATTTATCGAATAATTCAAATCAACATTTAACAAAACAGCAAAAGTAATTAAGTTTGACAAACACAATTCAACCCCCTTTCTCGTGTTTGCACCTTCAATTGGCATCAGAGCTCGGTTTCAAGGCTGAGCACTTTGCAATGTTTGAGGAAAGATCCAAGGGATCAACATGTCCGGATTCAATGAAGAAGCTACTGGAGGAAACATCAACAGACCACCTCTGTTTGATTGAGAACGACTTGAATACTGGAAGGACAGGTTGAGAAGTTTTTTTATTTCACAAGATCCTAAACTTTGGGACTTGGTGGAAGATGGTTATACTGCTCAAGAAGATGCTGATGGTATTAAAATTTCCAGAAGAGATATGGATGCTGATCAAAAGAAGATGTTCAAGTTGCATCACAAATCCAGAACGTTCATGATCAATGCAATCACGTTCAAAGAGTTCGACAAATGCACTAACAGAGAAACAGCAAAGAGCATCTATGATAGTCTGATTCTGACTTACGAAGGCCAATAGCAAGTCCAAGAAGCAAAGGCTAACATTCTAGTCAAGAAGTACGAGTTATTCAAGATGGAAGAAGATGAAGACATTGAAACTACGTTTTCCAGATTCCAGACTTTAGTATCAGGATTAAGGGTACTAGAAAAGAGCTACACTACTGCTGATCATGTAAAGAAAATACTTAGAAGTCTGACAATCAAGTGGAGACCAAAGATTACTGCTATTCAGGAAGCTAAAGATCTGAATACTCTAAAGCTGGAAGAATTAATCAGCTCTCTCAGATCACATGAAATTGAGTTAGAAGAAGATGAACCCAAGAAGAAGAACAAAACTCTAGCACTGAAATCCAAGCAGAAGAAGGCTCTGAAAGCAACATCAGAAGATAGTGATTCAAACGATCAAAGTTTGAATTCAGAGGAAGAAGAGATTGCTTTCTTATCCAGAAATTTCAGAAAGATGTGGCATAATAGAAGGAATAAATTTCCCTAGAGATATTCCAATCAGTCCAACAAAGGAAGTGATGATACACATGACAAGAAAGGTATCATATGCTACAGATGCAATGAATCTGGACATATCAAGTCAGAATGTCCAAATATAGAGAAAGGGAAGTACCAGATGAATGATTTCAGAACTAAGAAGAAAAGCATGATGGCTACATTGGATGATTCTGATGAATCTTCTGAAGATGAACAAGCAGATTTGGCTATGATGGCTCACACCAACTCTGGATCCAACATAGAATCTGATTCTGGAAGAGAATCAGAAGATGATGAAACTGAGGTATATTCTGAATTCACTCGATCTGATTTGATTACTGTTCTGAATGATTTTTTAAACTGTAATTACAAATTATTTTTAAAACTGAAAACTCTTAAGAAAGAAAATACAAATCTAACAGAAGAAGTTAATGTTTTAAAAAATCAGATTGCAGAATTTAAAACAGAAAATGTCATTCTTGAAACTGATATTGCAGAATTGAAAACAGAGATTGTATGCTTAAAAAACAGCTTTGCTGAACTTAAAGATGAAAGTTTAAATCTAAAAAATAATCATAATTCAACAGCAATTGAAAATACCACAAGTAATTCTGATATGCATGAACAAGTTCTTCAAGAATTTCTTGATAGTGGTATGGAAAGAAGCAAATATGCTTCTATGATTTATGGAGTCAGTAGGAACGGAAATAGAGGTATAGGATTTGAAGAAACAATAATTAAACCTAAACCTATGTTTAAACCTGTTCCCTCTGATATAGTGTGTACTGTTTGTTACAAGAAAGGTCATTCCAAAGTGTCTTGTCGTATGCTAAATACAAGGGAAAACAAGAAACTTTTCAAGACTAACAAACCTGGACCCAACCAGATTTAGGTACCAAAAGATAAAATTGTCTATGTTGCAGATGTTCTAAGCAACCAAATTGAAACACCAGTCATGGTGCCTGGTCAATGGATGCTTGCAATATATGAAGGGAAAAAGGTTTATGTTCCAACATATACCAAGCAGAAGCAAAGTAACTCTGGTGGAAGAAGAACTGGTAAATACAATGCCTATCAGAACCAAAACCATAGGAGGAACAAGAAATACCAAAACAAACAGAGAAATCACACATATCAACAAAACTAGAACTACCAGAGGAATCAGAATTATCATCAGTTCCAGAACTATCAGAGGAACCTGATATATCAGCAGAAAGAGAAGTGTCAATATCTGGAGAGTTCTTCAAACACTCCAGTAAAATTCATCAAGATTACAAACCAGGAAGGGAATTCAAATTCCTTCATCCAAATCATCTAATCACAGAACATACAGATTCAAAATCTGAAAATCAGAAACAAGAGGATTTTCAGAGTGAAACTGAAACTGTTGACATAGAGGTTACATCTTGCTGTAAATACTATTATTGTTTGATATTTATGTTTAATATGATAACAAGAAGCTTGATCTTAAAAATCAAAGCTAGATAAGTATTCAGCAGATTTTCAAACTGTCAGAGGAACCAAGTGATTCACGTGATGTGAACACTTCAACAGAAACATTATTTCAGTGGTTTCAAAAACAAGCAGAAACTACCAGAAGCAGAATTAATGGTTTGGCTGTATTGAGTTCATTTTTTTATTTGATTTGTATTATGTTATATGACAAATAGCTTGATCTGAAAAGTCAAAGCAAGATGAAGCTGATGCAGGTTAAACAGAACTAGAGGAAACTGATGCTGGTTTACCAGAACCAGAGAAAACTAAAGCTAGTTTACCAGAACCAGAGGAAACCGATACAGGTTTACTAGAACCAGAAGCGGATACAGATCTACCAGAACCAGAAGCTGATGTAGACAAACCAAGAGAGCTTGAAAAGATGGAAGATGAAAGAAGAACCTGACAAGTCTTCAGAGGATAAATCTGAAGATAAGTTACAAAAAAAAATAGATCACTCCAAGACATTGCCAGAACTATGTTAAATGATTTAAATGTTGCAAAACATTTTTCGGCTGAAGCAATCAACACTGCATGTTATATTCAGAATAAAGTCTTTATTAGGTCTATGTTGAATAAAACACCATATGAATTATGGAAAGCTTGACACTGCAAAGTCAAAGCAAGATGTTGATATTACAGATTTAACAACACCAGAGGAAGCAGAAACAGACAAACCAGCAGAAGCAGATAAACCAGCAGAATTTGGAGAAGTGAAGGATACAAATAAATCAGAAGCATGTGACACATCTTCAAAGGATGAACCTGATCAAATCAGAACCAGTCATGAGAAGTCAGAAGAGAAATCTGGATGGAAATACCAGTCATCTCATCCTGAAAATCTGATCATTGGAAGTGGAAGTGATTCTTTAAGAACCAGATCATCATTAAAAGATATAAGTCTGTTTGGTTTAATCTCATCGATTGAGCCTACATCTGTTAGTGAAGCATTGGCAGATGATGGATGGATTATTGCAATGCAGGAAGAGTTAAATGAATTTAAGAGGAATGATGTTTGGGATCTAGTTCCAAGACCAGAGAAGAACATTGTGGGAACCAAGTGGGTCTTCAGAAATAAGCTAAATGAAAAGGGTGAAGTAGTCATAAACAAGGCAAGGCTTGTGGCACAAGGTTACAATCAACAAGAGGGTATTGATTACACTGAGACATTTGCTCCAGTGGCCAGGTTAGAAGCTATTCGTATCTTATTGTCCTTTGCTACCAATAATAATATCAAATAATTTCAAATGGATGTTAAAAGTGCTTTTCTCAATGGTTATTTGAGTGAAGAGGTATATGTTAAACAACCTCCAGGTTTTGAAAATTCTGAATTTCCAAACCATGTCTTTAAAATGAGAAAATCCTTGTATGGGTTAAAACAAGCACCTAGAGCATGGTATGATAGACTCAGTAATTTCTTTCTTAAAAATAACTTTGAAAGAGGACAAATAGACAATACTTTGTTTAGCAGATCAATAGAAAATGATATTTTGATCATTCAAATTTATGTTGATGATATTATTTTTGGATCTACTAATGGCATTCTTTGTCAAGAATTTTCTGAATTAATGCAGCATGAATTTCAAATGAGTATGATGGGAGAACTTAAGTTCTTTCTAGGAATATAAATTCAACAAAGTACAAAAGGTATTTACATTCACCAAACTAAATATACAAAGGAACTTCTCAAGAAGTTTAAGATGAGTGATTGCAAACCTATGACTACACTAATGCATCCTACTTGTTCGCTTGATAAAGATGAATCAGGAACAAAAGTTAACCAGAAAATCTACAGAGGAATGATAGGATCATTACTCTACCTTACTGCTTCTAGACCTGATATCATATTTAGTGTGTGTGTATGTGCTCGATTTCAATCTGATCCTAGAGAATCTCATCTAACTGCTGTTAAGAGAATCCTTAGATACCTAAAAGGCACTACCAACCTTACGTTGTTTTACAAGAAAACTCCTACATACAAACTGAGTGGATACTGTGATTCTGACTATGTTGGAGATAAACTTGAAAGAAAAATCACCAGTGGCTATTGTACCTTTTTAGGAGACAATTTAATTTCGTGGTCCAGTAAGAGACAACACACCATTGCCATGTCAACAGCAGATGCTGAATACATTTCAGCAGCTGGCTGCAACTCTCAACTACTCTGGATGAAGCATCAACTTGAAGACTACAAAATATTAGAATCCAACATACCCATCTATTGTGATAACACCTCTGCAATTTGTCTAACCAAAAACCCTATCCTACATTCTCGAGCCAAACACATAGAGATCAAACACCACTTCATCAGAGATTATGTTCAAAAAGGGGTACTTAACATTCAATTTGTAGACACTGATCATCAATGGGCTGACATATTCACTAAATCACTACCTGAAGATAGGTTTGAATTCATCAAGAAAAACCTTAATCTTATCTTCATCCCTAACCTAATAGCTTAGTTTAATTTTTATGTATTTTATTTTTCATGTACTTTTATAAAAAAAAAAGAAAGAAAAAAGAGTCAAAAAAAAAACAGAGGATCTCTTTTCTTCATTTAATCCTTTTTGTCTGATGACAAAGGGGGATAAGATGTAATATTTGATAAAATATCAGAGGGAGAAGATGATTTATTTGAAAGGAGGAGAAGATGATGTATGATGTATTTGATATCTGGGCATAGGAGAAGATGATGTATTTGATATCTGGGCATTAGACTTAGGGGAAGAAAATATAAAATGAAGCTTAGTCTTAGGGGGAGTCAAAGTCAAAAGAAAGAAAAAGTATTATAAAAAATACATTGTTTGTCATCATCAAAAAGGGGGAGATTGTTGGAACCAAGTTGTTTCTTGCAATTAAAGTTTTGATGTTAACAAATGTATTTTATGAAAATAACATATTTGACTTAGAAGAAGAATGAAAAATGTCATCAGAAGAATATATCAGAAGATGACGTCACCAGAGGATGACGTCACCAGAAGCAGAAATCAGAAGATGACGTCACCAGAGGATATCTCCAGAGGATATCGTCAGATGAATCTGTCAGAGAAAAATGCTCAAAACAGAATTGGAGAAAAAGGCTCAAAACAGAATCTGAGAAAAATGCTCAAAACAGAATCTGAGAAAAATGCTCAAAACGGAATTGGAGAAAAAAGCTCAAAACAGAATCTGAGAAAAATGCTCAAAACAGAAGCGGAGCAAAATGCTCAAAACATATCAGTGAGCAAAAGACTCAAAACAGAATATGAGCAAACTACTCCAGAATATTCTCAAAACAGATTAATCGAAATATACTCCAGAAGAAAAGCATCAGTGAAGTTCAACTATAAATAGAGTCTTAATGCTGAAGAATAAAGCATCGAAAAACACAAGAACTCAAGCTTCAATTCAAAGTTATCTGAGAGTTCAAAAGAGAGAAAAAAAAATGAGCAAGAGCAATATTTTGTAAGTGTTATCGAGAGAGAAATACAGTGCAACAATCAGCTTTCCAGAAGCAATAAAAGAGTGCAAAAATAAGTGCAGCAAACAGCTTTCCAGAAGCAACGTTCCAAAGTTCCAAAGCTTTATTATAGTGGTGTAGATTCCTTCTTCAATCTGGGGTTGTCAGATTGGTAGGAGAAGACTTGGCTAGTTTAGTCAAGGTGTTGTTATTCCTCAAAAGTCTGGGGTTGTCAAGCTGTTTAAGAAGACTTAGCTGGTTTAGTTAAGGTGTTGTTGTTCCTCAAAAGTCTGGGGTTGTTAGGCTGTTTGGGAAGACTGACTTGAAGGGTCAGTGGTGTTGTAATTCAAAGGAGTTTGAATTAGTGAAAAGGCCTTCTGGAGGAAGGGACTGGACGTAGCCTAGTTAACGGTGAACCAGTATAAATTGATGTGTTATTATGTTATGATTATCCGCTGCTGAATCTGATTAGTTATTTATCGAATAATTCAAATCAACATTTAACAAAACAACAAAAATAATTAAGTTTGACAAACACAATTCAACCCCCCTTCTCGTGTTTGCACCTTCAGAACCTTCCTAATTTACAGCACCTAGTCTAGATCGATCTTGATCTGTTTACCATGTGTAATCTTTCCACCCAGAAAGATACACAATCAGTCTACCTATCAATCTTTAGATAGGAGTTTACACTTCACCTTTTAACCATAAAAGGATTTCTTATAATCTACTCAAACTATACTCAACCCTTATAGACTTGAGTTTCTACACAATAATAATGAGATTGTTTGTTAGAAATCTGAGATGTCTCAACTCGTGTTTGAGATTAGATTCTTTACAAGAGATTCAGAATAAGTATAACAACAAATTTAATTAAAACAAAATTGAATCTTTTGAGAGTTGGGATTTATATTCTTTACAAGAGATTCATAATAAGTATAATCATTGGGATTTAATTATGTGAGTGAATGATTTGATCAATTGATTAGTACTTGAACTTCTATGTTTTCCTTGAGCATTGGTCTTCCTTTTATAGGCTTGAGAGCAGTTAATGAAGGTCAAGAGAGCCGTTGGAAGTGCTCTTGTCAGGCTTGACTAGAACCAATATTTTTGATTAAAAACATTCCATCTTTTTGACTACTGTTAACTTCTGTTTTGACTAGGCTGAAATCTTTGTTCTTGATCAGATATTTTTGAGTCTAATGATCTTTTAATACATCAGATATGTGATGATGCCTTTAGCTTGAACTAGAGTCTTGATCCTTGTTAAAATAGATTTGAATGTGCTGAAGATTGATGATCAATCTGGACTTTTGAGCTTTTGAATTTCCTAGAGATTGATAATCAATCTAGACGATTTTGATTATCATTCTGGAAACTGTCATGATGCCTTGCACATTGTCATGATCGTTTATCATTCTTGACAGTCAAGATGGAGACTGTTCAATCTTGTTTGGACCAGCTTGATTCATAGCCTTTTTCCTTTGTGATTCGTATGACTTCTTTGATTAGAATGGATCATATCTGTTCCTTGTTAAGTACTGATAATATTGATGTTAATTCCAGAGGCAATATCTTTATTCAATTAATGGAGATTGATTGATCTAAAAGCTATCTTGACTATACTTGGACCTGGAGAACATTCTCCGTTTTCCAGACTTTGTCAAAAATGTTCTCTGTTTTTGTCTGTTCAGATTTTTGCTTTATTGTGTTGATTTCTTGGCTTTGCTTGAATCCTATCTTTGAATTAGTACACTCAAAAGCACAAGTTAAATTAACATAATATTTTAGAATCATAATTAACGTTCTTAATTAACCTTTGTTTATTTTCATCAATACTTTAAAATGAGAGTTTGTCTTAACAGTGTGTACATTAGTTTATCCCTATTTACACACACACATGCACTTTACTTGTATCTTTGCAATAGTTTTGGCATTAAGAAACTTCTTAGTTGTGGGCCAAAGCATCTTACTAAATCCGGGACCAGCTTTGACGATATACATTCGATGTAACGTCTGGAAACATATGTTGACCACCATGTTTGTTTATATTGAAAGAGGACTAAAAACAAAAGTAACTTTGGGAAGGGACAATGTAAAAACCTCAGGATAGTAACTGTTATCTATTTTTGTGATAGTATCCAAGAGGTTTGCAGTTGTAGGCGAGAAATTCTTCATTCCCTACATTGCATATTATCAAGTGCCAATTAAAATTTTAGCAAGGAAAAAGTACTAAAAACAATGTAGATCCTGAAACTAAGAATTGTGAAAAAGACAAACTAAGAACACAACATTGAATGTGTGTACAAGATACAAGGATTAGTACAATGCTTAAAGCATGATACATAAATAACCAATAATCAAATACCAGTACAAAATATAAGTCTATAAGCCATACATCATGTTTTATTGATTAGGCACAGAACTTTTAGAAAAAGAATATCCTGCATACCAAGCCATGTACATCTAATATTGTTGTGGTTAAAGAAATCCATCTCTTCAGCGCAATGGAACACGCTGGAAATTTTTCTTGTAGAGTCCTCTCAAATTCCTGGACATGGTATTTTAAATATCGATCCATTGTGGTAATGCGCATCAAGTGGCTAGGATAAGCTTTCCCAAGCCTCTCGATGTAAATCGGCCGACCTTCCTTGTCAACTCCACGATACCCTTGGGGTAATACTACAATACTTGTTCGAGCTCATCAAATTCAAAATCCTAAAAAAACACCATGAAGTGAGATGTTAGGGATTTCAACGAGTTGTGCAAAAACAAAACGAGACATGGTTGTGCTTCATAAACTATGTTTTTTTCCACATGCCACCTTAACAATGGTTTCACCAGCAAGGGAAGCTATTGCTCGAGGACGTGGTTGTGCTTCATAAACTAATTTTACAGAGCTGTCTTTGGAATTATACTTCACAAGCACACATGATATTATGTAAATCTTTCTTGATGCAACATGCATGCAAGTGAATGTTAGAACATGAGCTAAAAATCATGTGGGAATGAGAAGTCGAGAAGATAGGTTTTAGTTCTAACTTCTAAGAGAACAGAACAAAAGTTAAATAATAAAAGCACGCCTAGCTCAAATTTGGACAGTTACAGCTTTTTATTTAATCGTATTATCAGTATTGAAATAAACTCATTCCAGAAGAAAATAAAGATCTATTACTATATGATAATTATATGATGCTCATTTCATGTGACCATGAGCTATCTTCTTAATGATGCAAGAACTCCACTCATGATCTAGAAAAACGACAGGAACTCCACTATATAATAAGTGGAACATTAATCACACATAACCTGATTAATTATTTTTCAATTATTGATAAGTCTCAGCCATCCTTGTCCAATTATCTATATCTATGTTTGTATATTACTAAAATATGTGACTAAGTTGATGCAGAGCTACAAGGGATAGATAACGGTGCTGCAAACTATGTTAAAATATGGTAATCATAAGATTGTCAAATGATAAACCCCAAGAAAAATTCAATGGTAATTATAGTATTAAATAAATGGCCCCAAGGTCACAACATCTGATCAACTGGACTATGAAGACACTATCTACTTGAGACAACAAAGACAACCAAATGAGTTCCTCAATCATACCTCGTTATCTGTTCCATGCCCGAGCTGCCCATACTGTGGAAGCCCAGAAGTCCTGGCAATCACAATAAAATAATTGAAACTTCACAGCTACTGCATCCAAGCACATAACAAATATCCACAATCGTAGACAGAGAATCAAGAAAACTAAATGTAATTTTCATCCAGAAACCATACATTATAGAAGCTCCTTCAACAGAAGATAACCACACAGTAAAGTCAACACCACATGTAGCATATTTAACTTCAGACACAAGACAACGGATAGGTGATGATTCAATTTCTACATAAGACAAAGCAAGGATGTAAATCAAATACTAACAAAATTTTATGAGATCAAAGAAACTATGACGATGTAAACCTCGTTGCAGTAACTTTACTACACACCAGTGTAATAATAACTTTACTCCATCGATTTATAACTCTATTCACTCCACTGACCATATAATATCTAAACCAAGCCAAAGATAAGCATGGATCAACTAACATCCAAGAAAACAACAGTCACCATTAAAATGAACAGTAGAAATCACATAAAATAAGTTTACACAACTGTACTCGGTAAAACATACCAGTTTTTGCAGAATCGGAACCCAACTGTCCATGTTTGTTCCAACCAAATGCTAGGGAATTTCCATCATATGTTACAACTACTGTATGGCTCCTCCCAGCTCCAGCTTGAACAATATTGTATCTTCAACTCAAATATCAACAAAATTTAGCATAACAAGAAATAAGAACGTCCCACCAATGTAAACAAAAAATGCAAAATTAACCTATAATTAAAAATTAAAAACTAGTCAGTAATACAAACGGCAAATTCAAACTCACTTTGAAAGTTCTACTACGCCAAAAAGATCATTTTAAAGCGCTTTTTTTAAGCCCTTTACAGCGCTTTCAAGCGCTCTAGTATCTAATGCTGTAAAAGGATACAACGATGCTATTGAAATATTTTTACAACGCTTTTTCAAACAAGCGCTGTAATAGGTCCCATATACAGCGCGCTTCTTAAAATGTATTTACAGCGTTTTTTCAAACAAGCGCTATAATAGGTCCCATATACAACGCGCTTCTTAAAATATATTTACAGCGCTTTTTCAAACAAGCGCTGTAATAGGTCCCATATACAGCGCACTTCTAAAAATAGATTTACAGCGCTTTTTCAAAAAAGCGCTGTAAAAGGTCCCATATACAGTGCGCTTCTTAAAATAGATTTACAGCGCTTTTTCAAACAAGCGTTGTAATAGGTCTCATATATAGCGCGCTTCTTAAAATAGATATATAGCGCGCAACAAATTACAATAAATTACAGTATGAATTACATATATTATTAGAACAAATTACATTCAACATATTCACAATATGAATGACATATTCACAGAACAAATTACATCATGACAGTAGCAAGATATTCACAGTATGAATTACATATTAACAAATTAATTACAAATTATATAACTTTCATATCGAGGATAAACTGGCACCATTCTTCTTTCAGTTCTTTGAGATCACTTTTAGAGTATGTTGGGTTGAAGTTGTCAAAATACAGAAAGCAAAATAAGTTAGAATCAAATATATATATATATATATATATATATATATATATATATATATAGTTTATATATAAAAATCAAAATATAATGCAAATAACGTACCATTTCTGAAATTATATGTTGATTCAGATCAACAATCTCCTTCACGAACCTCATTATATAGTATCTGCAGTCTATGTTGTTAGTTTGACGCGGACACTATAAAATAAAACAT
Source organism: Cicer cuneatum (assembly GCA_037974295.1). Taxonomy (NCBI): domain Eukaryota; kingdom Viridiplantae; phylum Streptophyta; class Magnoliopsida; order Fabales; family Fabaceae; genus Cicer; species Cicer cuneatum. The sequence continues at coordinate 37,046,235 of JBBPBO010001985.1, read as the reverse complement.
GTATGCCAATAAATATTTATGCATTGATTGTAAATGAAAATTTAAAGGCATATAATTAAGTTCTATAACAAAAATTTCGAACCTTTACAAGAAGCCATGTGTGATGTTGTTTGACTTATTCTTCGACACTGAAGCACCCCTTTGAGCGTAGAAAACTTGCATGGCACTATCAAATAAATGTGATTATTATTCAATGACCAAACACATTATTTATATATGTAAGAAATAAATGAATATTACTTATGTGTCGAAGATGTTTTTTATATCAGGATGATTGTTGTAATGACCGTGCAATGGGTCTAAATAATATACAATTTCAGAAGTCGCATTTATGGAAAACAACACCCAATGTTGCCTACAACAACACAAATTTGGTTGGAAAATTTGTTTACACAATTTATAATATCATAAATTAAAAAAGATATTGATAAAGTATCTAATTACGTACATAGAATTTTATGGTGTCAGAAACAGCTTGTCCTTCTCTTTATTTTCTATAAGTCTATCAACTACATATTTTTTTTACATTATCTAGATCGAGTTTAAACATGGATAGTTTATGCGGAGATAAGAATGAAAATCTACTCGACAATTTCCGCAAGCACACCAACTTCTCATACAAAAACCTTCAAATATAAAATTAGATTATAATATCAATAAATTAATGTGGCAGTGATGCAATTAAAATGTAATTTTTATATTAAATAAAGTATTTCTATTACCTGATGTATATGCTGATTACAGTAGCACTCAACTCTTTATGATCGAGAAGTTCGTATATTTTCTCTCTACCAAGTATTTCTAAATACTCTTATCCGAATATACTTTTTCCATGTTTATCATATGTGCATCATTGTTGCTCTTCATATTCATCTATGTTGTTATGTCAAGACAAGACCCAAATCGAGCAAGGCGTGGTTGACTTATTTAGGAAGAGCAACTGATTTTCCTCGATCTAGTTTTTGGATTTGGGAAGGTTTATTTTTACCACGGACCTGCACCTGTGGTGCAGCAGATTTATTTTTTGGTTTAATCTCAAAAAAAGGAGGTTGATCAGTTTGTTAGTTATTATAGTAAGCTAATCATTTCGTATAAATGAATTGATGTATATGTCAAACCTTTTCTGGTGAAGTGACAGACTCATTGTGAGAGATATTATCATTCCCTTTATCAATAATCTAAATAAATGTGAAACATAAACGCGGAAAAATCAGCGATTACATTTAATCAATCATAATCATACAACTAAACATACATAACAATTAAAACATACCTCCCGATCAGTGCCAACAAGATGTTTCGGCCATGCCACATAGCTACCTATTGCTTCTCCCAAAAGTTTCATATCTCCGTCGTTGTCAGGGATAGGCAACGATGCAAGTGGTTCTAAAGCTACCACATGTGACACTTTAACATGGCCGGCAAGGACATCTTTGTTGTGCAATACTTCTCCCAAAGTATTGTACAATTTTCCCAACCATGCGGGTAGGGGAAGACAAGTATAGGCAACAACGTGAAACACCCTAAATTAAATCAACGGTTAATACATAAGTATGTGAAACAGTTAGTTTGAATAAATTTCTTATTTCGTTAAGTAATTAATTACCTTCGGTAGACTTTTATGACCAATGTTGCAACTTCCATCTTCACTTTCTATTTGCATTTCACGTTGAAGTTGCTTTTCCTTATCTTTTTTAACCAAGTATGCAACTTGCTACGATAGGGTTTTCAGTGCGTCTAATACTTGATCATTTGAGGGATTTGTGCGCTTCTCATGTGAAAAATAACTTTTGGGAGTCACGCTAAATCCCTTACCCCTCACACGGCCAGAATATTTAGGAACATTGAATAGCTTGTCGAGAATGTCCCTGTAGCTAACTTCTTTATTTCCATCTTGTTTTTCAAGACATTGTTCCAAATTTTCCTAAAATACACGTAGTATTAAAAAGATAAGTTCAATATCATTTTTGAAAGGCAATATTAAAAAATATTAAAGTGATAATATACTTACCCATTCTTGGACAACTTGTTGAACATTTTCGTTATGCACTATTCCATCTTTATTTACGCGAGCCTCCTTCCCAAGATATGACGACCCAATGCTTGATCGGATTTCGTCTCTTGCATCTGTTTGTTAAGACATAAACAAAATATTAGTTAAAAACTATAGTTTATAATCTACCACAATGTATAAAAGTGATGTTTACTTACAATTTTTTGCTCTAAACGCGCATACCCCATACGCGATCTTTTGTATGGATGCACTGGGTTTTTTGCTCGCTCCCGATTTCCTTTATTTATATTCTATATATAAATAAAAAAATAACGATCGTGTAAAAACTATAAGATATGAATATGAATAAAACACACATACTAATAAAATAAATATTACCACAAATGTGGGGTCTGAGCATTTAGCAACAAAAGAGGTCCACTCTTCATGTGTTATGTAGTGTTTGTAAATGTTTGGAGCTTCAACATTCACATTTCCACACTTGTCTCTTAGGTAACAATTCGACAGATGAGATCTAAATCCCATTTGAATTTTACCGGCAACTCTAAGTACGTAATTTTTACGCACATCTTCAATGTTAAAAGCGCTCTGAAAACCAAATAAATAAAGAGTTTGAATAAAAGTATTTCAATGGAAAAAAATTATAATTAAGTAACAAAAAAGTGGAGTAAAAAAGTTAATTACTTGTACATCACTCCACAGTATGTCTTTAGCATCCTTCAATGCTTTGTCTCTCCAGTCATCGATTCTTATTGGGATATTTTGGTGGACAACAACACCGATGTAGCTTACCATCATTGAACTGTTGGGCTCAATTGGCTGGCCACATTCATTCCATCCCACCTAATAAACTCATAACTAGAGTGTAAGTGATTTCTTTCAAAATAGAAAAAAAATAAAATCTAAACAAAAGTATAGTATATATACCTCAAATTTTATTCCAGTACTTCTTGCTATAATGACTTTTTGCATTATAGTTGCCCCACGCTTCACTTCGCCTTCATAGCCTTTAGCGTTTACAACGTCAGTGTTTACAACTTCGTCGTTTTGACGACCTAAATCGTTGTTGGAATCCATTTATCTACACATTTCACACAGTATAAGTTTAACATGCAGTATAAGTTCAACATGCAGTTTAGTGACAACAACAAATTGAATAAATACAACATGCACTATAAGTTTAGTGAAAACGATATATGAATAAAAATACCTGTAGTTTAGGGTTACGACGTCGCAGAAATACAAATAGAAATGTCTTGTGCAACGAGAAGATAGCATTAGGGTTCCACATAGCGCTTTAAAAATTTGAACAAAAAGCGCCTTAAAAACCTTTATTGTCGTAGGGATAGAACATAGTGAAAATGGAGAATAATGAAAACAAAGAGTACGTAATGAATATGGACAGAGAGAAGGGTTCGTACTAGGGAGAAGGGTTCGTATATGGAGAAGGGTTCGTGTAGAGAGTACATAATGAATAAGGATTTCACACTGCCAAGTTCGTAGGGATGAGAATATACGTAATGAAGAAGAAAATGAATAGGTGGTTTCTTATATTATCAGTTTACATAATATTATAAAAAACCCTTTTACAGAGCTTTTCCAAAGAGCGTTTTAAAAGACTATATAAAAAGCGCCTTAAATAGTATTTTACAACGCTTATATACACACTATATAAAAGGCGCTATATGAGCATTTTACAGAGCTTTTTACCATAAGCGCTGTAAATGTTTTGTACTTGTAATTTATTTTTTAAAATAATGTTACAGTGCTTATGGGCGAAAGCACTGTACATGTTTTGTCTCTTGTAATTTATTTTTTAAATCCGTTTACAGCGCTTATGGGAAAAAACGTTGTAAAATATTTTGTCTCTTGTAATTTATTTTTTGAAATCCTTTTACAGTGCTTATGGACAAAAGCGCTGTAAATGTTTTTCTCTTGTAATTTATTTTTTTTAAATTCTTTTACAGCGCTTATGGGCAAAAGCGTTGTAAATATTTTTCTCTTGTAATTGTAATTTATTTTTTTAAATCCTTCTACAGCGCTGTAATTGAAATTGAATTTTTAACAGCCATAGAATAATATGTATATCATTTTATAATGTGATATAATATCCATACTCATGGATATCAAATTGTTAATATAAACTTATATGATGAATTAATGCTATGGATATCAAATTGTTAATAAAAAATTTATCAAATTGTCATCTCTAAAATAATGAATGCTTGTATATCATGAGTTCAAGTTCTGGTAGAAAATCAGTATATCAATGCCTTTATATATATCAATGCTAAATTACATGATCAATTCAAGTTCTGGCAGAAAATCAGTATATAAGCATAAAATCAAATACTCAGTTTTGGCAAGTCAAGTTACATTAATTTTACACAATGAGTACATATCATTATATAAAACACATCTAAGATGCCCTTCTTCTTTTGTTGGTGGGATTCACATTTGTTTGTCCATTAACGATACGGAAGGATGGATTAATCCAAATTCCCTCATCATGATCATCTCTAAGATATAAACCATCATCAGTTGAATCAATTTCACATGGTTGTGATGTCGCAAAGAAAATATCATTACCAATATCTTCAACGTTGTTGTTATCATCACTTATTTTATTGGTCGATAGGACAACATACCATTTATCATCAGCAGGATCAGTGACACAAAACACTTGTTCAGCTTGCGACGCTAAAATAAAAGGCTCATCTTTGTATCCCACCCTACTAAAATCGACAAGCAAGAACCCTGACTCATCAATCTAAATGCCATTATTATTATCGACTCACTTGCAACCAAAAATGGGAACACGAAGCATTGTGTAATCCAACTCCCATATGTGCTCGATAACCCAAAAATATGATAGATTTACATATATTGGGTTTTTGTCTTTTGCACTTGAGATATGCATCGCTTCAGCTACTAGAGTGACTTCACTATTTTGCATAGTGGTTTGCTCATCTTGTTTTGTGGTATACAATGTATAGTCGTTAATTACATAACCGGTGTAAAAAAAGACATGTAAACTCGGGCCATTTGCTAGCCACCTCAATCTCTCTAAAATTGAAGCGGGGTCTATATCAAACTTTGAGCTAATGTGATTTGTTTGGCAAGGGATAAAACATCAATTGTGCTCTCGTGTTATCCAATTTTTATTCATGTTCATGTTCAAACTAAGATAACTGATCCATGTGTATTGTAACATACGGTTGAACCTCATCATCATTATGCAGAACATACAATTGTGCCTGCTCCCATTTTGTCCTTGATATAGTTATTACTCTCTTTCCTATTATCCTTCTCCTGTTATTCTTCCCGAATGACGAGACATAGGAAGTCCTATGGATTCAATATTGGATAGTTATTTAGTACAAAATTCAGCAGCTTCTTTGACAATATACTGTTCAGCAATACAACCTTCTGGTCGACTTCTACTTTTTACGTACCCTTTTAATATTTTCATACATCGTTCCATTGGATACATCCATCTCATGTAAGCTAGCCCATAGGGTTGTGTCTCCTTAACAAGATAAGCAATAAGGTGAACCATTATATCAAAAAATGAGGGTGGGAAATACATTTCAAGCTCACACAAAGTAACAACAATTTCCCTCTGCAATGTCGGTAATTTATGAAAATCGATCACTTTACTACAAATTTCCATGAAGAAGAAACATAATTTAGTTATGGCTCATCGAACGTTTTCAGGTAAAATGGAATGTATACCTATTGGTAGCAAATGCTCCATTAGAACATGACAATCATGAGTCTTCAAACGTTTTAACATGAGGTCCTTTATACAATCTAAATTTTTAATGTTTGAACTGTATCCTTCTGGAACTTTAACTTCGTGTAGAAATTTACATAAAACAATTTTTTCCTTTCTAGATAGAGTATGAGCGACTGGAGGTAGATATGTGCGATTTCCTTTCTTTACGGGACCCAATTCATTTCTTATTCCCATATTGACCAAATCCAATCTTGCATTGATGCCATCCTTAGACTTTCCTGGAACACTGAGTAACGTACCAATAACACTATCAAATACATTTTTTTCGATATGCATCACATCGAGAAAATGTCTTATATACAATGACTTCCAATATGGCAATTCAAAGAAAATTGACTTTTTCTTCCACCCAGTTTTGACAAGCTCTCATGCAAATGGTTTTCCAAATTTATTGGTCAAATCTTGTACTTTTTCAAATATTTGATATCCAGTCGGTGCTTTTGGTGTAGTACCTTCCTCTGATTTTCCATTGAATGCATTTATCCACCCACAATAATGATAACTAAAAGGTAAAAATCTATGATGTCCAAGAAAGACGTTGTTCTTACAATGTTTCAACCACATCCAATCTGTACTCTCTTCACATATAGGACATGCACACTGACCTTTAATGCTATACCTGATAAATTACCATATGTTGGAAAATCTTCAATTAAAGGAGCCAAGTAAACGTCGATATTATTCCCCGGTTGTTTGGGTCCAGAAATTAACAGAGATAACATCATAAACTTACGCTTCATACATAACCATGGAGGTAGGTTATAAATCAAGAAAATCAAAGGCCACGTGTTGTGTGATATACTTTGAAGACCATGTGGATTCATTCCATCAGTAGAAAGTGAAAGTCGTAGATTTCTTGACTCTCTACCGAAATCAAGATACTCGTGATCAATTTTTACCCATTGTGGAGAATCTGTAGGGTGTTGTAACTTTCCATCTCTAATTCTTTCATCTGCATGCCATGTCAAGTGTTTTGAATCTTCTTCACTGCGATAGATTCGCCTAAATCTGGGTATTATAGGAAAATACCACACGACTTTTGCTGGAGTAGATTTTTTCTTCTTATATCGAGAGGCATTGCATTTCGGACACGCCTTTAGTAATTCATATTCGTTTCGAAATAAAATACAATCGTTAGGACATGCATGAATCCTTTCATAACTCATGCCAATAGAGCACAAAATTCGTTTAGCCTCGTAGGTTTGACTGGGAAGTTCATTATCATCTGGCAACACATCTTTTAGGAGTGTTAATAATTCTGTGAAGCTTTTATCAGACCATCCATTACTCGCTTTTAAGTTGCACAACTTTAATATCACTGAAAGTCTTGTGAATTTAGTACAACCATTATATAATGGTTTCTCTGCATCACTCAACAAACTCTCAAACATTTTAGGACAATCTCGAAGATCTTCTTCAATTGCTTTTGCAATATCTTCAACTCGGTCATGCTGATATGTATCTGTGTCGAAATCATTTGAATCATATGTCGCATCATTATCAAAATAAGTGTTCCCTTTTTTTTTCTCACCATGTTTTATCCAACATGTATAGCTTTTATCAATTCCATGCCATACTAAATGTCCTTCCAATTCATCTGCTCTAATGCGTTTTCCAAAACAAAATTTTAATCAAGGACAAGTGATTCGATTTGGGTCTTTTGCATTCTTCATTGCAAATTCAACAAACTCCTTCACTCCATTTTCATACTCTTTTGACAATCGATTGACAAACATCCATTTCCGGTCCATTTTAATTATATGACCTATATTAATGCAGTAAGAACAAATCAATCTAACAAATTTATCAATCTATAACATTATATATATATATATATGCATACAAGTCTAATTTCAAAACATAACAGAACAGATCGAACACATTTTATATGATTTATCATGTAAGAATTTATGAATGCAGTTTATGAATGCAGTATATATGAATGCAGTATATATGAATGCAGTGTTACAAAAATTTATCAATCTATAACATCATACAAATCTATAGTGTATATAGTCTAATATTGGAAAATGGAAACCAAGGTTCAAGGTCATGCATACAAGTCTGATTTCAAAACAGAACAGATTGAACACATTTCAAAATAGAACATATTCATGATCTAAAATTTTATATGATTTATCAGTTTTAGAGACAATAACAAATTAATAAATACAGTACCTGAGACAATAATCACTCAGTAATAATGGCGCAAAGTAAAGGAGAGGAAAGTTCGTAATAGGGTTCAAAGGGATAGAACATATTAAATATGTTTTTATTTATTTATTTATCAAGTATATATAACAACTCATAATTTTACAACGCTTTTATCCATAAGTGCTGTAAACGACTTTTTAAAATTAAATTTTAAAACATTTACAGAGTTGCAGCGCTTTTATACAAAGCGCTCTTAAAAGCGCTGTAAATATAGTGTGTGAGCGCTATATTTTACAACGCTTTAAACGACTTTTAAAAATTAAATTTTAAAACATTTACAGAGTTTACAACGCTTTTATACAAAGCGCTGTAAATATAGTGCTCTAAACATTATATGAGAGCGCTATATTTTACAGCGCTTTTACTCGAAGCGCTCTAAAAGCGCTGTAAACATTATGTGAAATCGCTTTGACCCTACAACAGCGCTTTTCTGTAAATCCTAAACCCTTCATGACCTTACAAAAGCGTTTTTTCTAAAGCGCTTGTCATTAAAGCGCTGTTGTATCCTCCGTTATTTTTAAAATATTATACAACAACGTTTTTAGTTATTAAGCACTTTAAAATGCGCGTTGTAAAAGGCCATTTTTGGCGTAGTGTTCAGACACCACAATTAGCCTATCGCGCTGAATGGTATCTCCATGATCTAGTTGCCCTTTCTGCACAACAATCTCATGAATTAGAAAGATACAACATAAATAATTTAAATAACAATCTTTGAATGACACTATCGCGTTGAGACAACCAAGAAAACCAAATGAGTTCCTCAATCATACCTCGTTATTTGTTCCACGTGCCACCTTAACAATGAAATGAGAAGGATTAAACTGCAAAATGAGATGTTAGGGATTTCAATGAGCTGTGCAAAAACAAAACAAGAGAACGAGTTAGGGTTTGCAAATCAATTAATAAATATTCATTTACGCAACAAATAATCATGAAAATAGAACAAATTAGAGAGAGCAGACAAGATAACGACAACGAACGAGACTGAAAGCGAGAGTGAATGAGAGAGAACGAACCAGAGAGAAAGCGAATGACAAAGAAAGGAACGACAAATTACTCAGAGAGAACTTGTGAATGGCGTTGTGCTCTGAGCGGTGGCCAGAGCTTTTACCGGCGGCGGTAACCTAGTTGGTTGTATCTCGTTGAGATCTGAGCGGCGGTTTTTTTCTTTAGACGGCCAAGTTCTTGGGATTTACTTTTGTTGGTACTGGGCAAGTGGCCACAATTTCATAATATGTTTTTTTTGTAAAAAAAATTAATAAACAAAACTTTACTTTTAATTTACCCATGGACAATCCGTAGACCACTTAACATTATTCTCTTCATTTACCTACGGAGAATCAGTGGTAAAAAAAACACGAAGATATTTTTGAAACTTAAGTTGAGTTGCATTTTTTTAAACTTTACCCATGGATGTTTTAAATTTTACCTACGGACTAACCATGGAATCCAATTAAAAAATTAAATTTATTCAATAACAAATTTACTCACGGTTTTTCCGTAGGTAATTAATAATTTACCCACGAACTAAGATCCTTGAGTAATTTTCCGTAGGTATTCAAATGTTTTCTTGTAGTGGATGGTGATAAAGTTTCTAGTAGGAGTAGTCTCTCCATGAGTTTCACCCGTTGCTTCAAGGCTCCATTTAACATGTAAAAGTGAAAAAAATGAGATGTGGATTATCTGTTAGTTAGTTTTATAATTTATATAGGGTTTTCAATGAGGGATTATTTTATTGTACTTTGGTATTTAGGATTTTACTGGAGAGCTTCGGTATTTTGATTTTATTAAACTCTTAAATCAAACAATGGGTAGTGTTAGATAAATAAGTTATATACTATATCTGATTTTTATCTTCTATTGATATAAATTAGTTTGTTGACTGCATATAGACAACTTTCACATGTTTAATATACAACATTTTTTCTTTCCTATTTTTATTATCTATGATTGAAGAATATTGGTTTATAATGCTCTATATATAATATTACTTTGCTTTTCAACTTATAAGGTTCTGCATCTGAAACTATTTCTTAATGAAATGTATGAAGTATCAAACACTATTGAGTCAAAGTTTGTAACAAATACTCTTATGTGTGGCTTTTTTTGGTTGTATTTCAACTTATTAGATTATAGCATGATATTCGCAATCACTGCCTACTGGGATCAACCCTTTAAATATATATTGTGATGTTATCATCATGATTTTTTCGAGTTTGTATTTGATTATTGAATTTTATGCAACTATTATTTTGGTTGGGGTGGTTTATGATTTTTATGCTATCATCATGTGTTATAAATGTCACTAGTAAGATATGCTTTAAGGTTGATTATTAACTAAGGGTATTTTGGTTGGTCATCATAATGAATAATGTGGTTGGTTGGGGTTGTATTTAGCAACGTTCAATATTAGATTAGTGAAATTCATAAATAGCTTTGATTTTTATTTGCTTATATTAGTGCTACATAATATCATTTTTTCTTTCTCTCTATGTCCAAACATTTTAGTTTCTATTGTGCTTCTGTTTACTATGATTTTTCATTCTCTTTTTTTTTTCTTTTGAATAGTATTCTACTCCGGTTTTTTATTATGCCTTTTTATTGATTTTAATGATTCTTAAATAGTAATTATTTAATTAGATGAAAAAAAAATAATTGTGCCGATGAAAAAACACACAGGCAGTTGCAGTATAGTGTTGGCCAGACTGACGCCTCATGTTTTGTTGACAAAAAAAATGTTGACTTTAGCGTCAGATGGACTGACGCTAATATATTTATAGAATACCATTTCATTTATTGAAAATTTCATTTAGTTGAATTCAGCATCGGTTAGCCGACGCTGCTGATTTTTCTCAGATAACCTGTCAACGGATTAATATTAGCGTCAGATATCCTATTTTTAACGTTAGCGTAAGCTTTGAGTTGGTTTGTGCGACACTAAGTTAGCGTCTGATGTCATTCGGCCGACGCTAGTGTTTAGCTTCGAGTGATTTATCCTTGGCCTGACACCGATGTTAAATCAGCAGTAGCGTCGGCTTTTTGCTCTTAAGCATGGGTTTTTGGCCGACGCTAAAAGCAGTTTTTCAAGTAGTGAAACACATAGAGGTTCACAGCAACATCGTGGTTGATCCGGTGAGTTGGAGGGAGTTTAGAGGTAATTCAAGTTGAAGATTAACTAGTTAGTACTAATAATGTTCCTGTTAAACACCCAATTGTTAGAACTATTAATAATCCTTTTTCTGGGGTTTAATCATGAGTGTGAAAATCGAGAAGTTGATACTATTATTCTTAAAGACGAACTTTTTATTGAGATGCAATTTGTTAGAGTTAGCCATAGATGTCAACAATATTTCTTTGGTTATTATTTTTATCATGACACTTACTATTATTTATGTAGTAATATGAGATATTTTAATTTATTATGTAGATTTATTTAAAGCAAAATAAAGTCTTTAGAATAGTTAGTCAAAGAGTTAGTGAGAGATTTGGTGCACTTGTCAAAGAGTATCATTTCTGATACAGGGAACTTGAAGCCTATGGTTAATCTTCAAAATTTTTTCACTCCATCTCATGTTCTTTGAATGGATGATATCCACTACACGTGGGATTGTTTTGTGAATATGGTGTGGCTTATAGCAAACATTTTAGCTTCAGAAAATGTAAATTCTATGATGGATCAATATCCACTAGACATGTTTAGGATATTGGTTCTTTTCTAGACTTTTCTTCTAGATCACTTCCATTTACATACTTGCGTGTGTTAAGACAAACTCTCATTTTAAAGTTTTGATGAAAATAAACAAAGGTTAATTAAGAAAGTTAATTATGATTCAAAATGTTATGTTAATTTAACTTGTGCTTTTGAGTGTATTAAAGATAGGATTTAAGCAAAGCAAAGAAATCAGCATAATAAAGCATAAATATGAACATAGAACATTCTTGACAAAATTTGCAAAACGGAGAATGTTCTCCAGGTCCAAGTAGGATCAAGACAGCCACAAGATCAATCAATCTCCATTAATTGAATGAAGATATTGCCTCTAGAATTAACATCAATACTATTAGTACTTGACAAGAACAAATAGGATCTATTCTAATAAAAAAGGCTATGAATCAAGCTAGTCCAATCAAAACTGAACAATCTCCAGCTTGACTATCAAGAATGATAAACGATCTTGAAGATATGCAAGGCATCAGAACAGATTCCATAATGATTAGAAAATGGTCCAAATTGATTATCAATCTCCAGGAAACTCAAAGACTAAAAAGTCCAGATTGATCATCAATCCCCAACAGCTTCAATAAAGCATTATGCAACAACTCTTCATGATCATTGAAATCTGTTTTAACAAGAAACAAGACTCCAGTTCAAGCTAAAGGCTGGTGGAACCAAGTTGGTTCTAAGTACTTAGGATTTTAATGTTTACAAAAGCACTCCATGTAATCTTATTTTGTACTTAGAATTATTATATTAAATGCCACCAGAAGATGAAGTTACCAGAGGCAGAAGATGAAGTCACCAGAGGCAGAAGATGAATTACCAGAGGATAAAATCAGACCAGAGGATACACCTCCAGAAGATACCAGATAATGCATCCAGAAGGTACCAGAGGATGCATCCTAAAGGCACCAAAGGATACACCAGGATGTCAAAACACCATCAGAGGATATATCTTTCGTGGCCCAGATCAGAAGGAAGCAAAGTCCAGAAGGAGACCTGGACCAGACCAGAAGGAAGCCTGCTTGAGGGAGACTTGTTCCAGACCAGAAGGTATCATAAGTCAGAATTGGTCTAGAATTAATTCTGACCAGAAGATAGCCTGGTCGTGAAATAATAATCAGTCCAGACATGATCTAGACTTAATCAGAACATAAAAGAATTGGTCTAGAACAAGAGATTTAATCCAGATTTGGCCCAGACCAAAAGATAGCATGGTTCAGAGTATGAAACTAAGTCCAAACCAGAAGAAATGATTGTCTTGATTTAATCCAGACCTGATCCAGATCAGAAGGTAATTGTCCAGACTAAACTATCATAAGTCCAGATTTAATTTCAGTTCAATCCAGACCCAGTTCAGAATTGGTCCAGATCAGAGGGAAGATATTTAGATCAATGGTCCAGATTTAAGCATCATGGCCCAGTGTTGGCCGAGATCAGAAGATCAGAACATGTGGTCCAGTGTTGGCCGAAATCAGAGGATCACATTAGATCAGATTATATGTTCCAGTGATTGGCCAAGATCAGAAGATCAGAACGTGTGGTCCAGTGTTGGCCGAGATCAGAGGATCACAGCAAATCAGTTTGTATGGTCTAGATGTGGACATGAGCAGAAGATCAAATGGTCCAGATTTAATCATGATGAAAATCAGTGAGGACTTGTTTAAAATTCGAAGAAGACTTGATTAAATTATGATAAAAATTTGATCAAAGTATTAAGGGGATTTGATTGAAAAATACTGAAGACTTGGAGAAATTCGAATGCAATCTGAAGCTTAAAAAGATATGGTTTGGAATTAAAAGAAACAAGATTGGTCAACAGAATTTTCAAATGCAATTTTAGAGCTAAAAATATATGATTTTTATTTAAGATAACCCCGATTGGCCAAGTTATTTGTGCAAGAGAATCTAGACAAGATACAGCTCAAATTTAATCATGGAAGAGACCCTAATCTTCATCTATAAAAGGAGGCTCAAGGCAGAAGACTTAGCATCGAAAATACTTGAGAGTCATACACTTCCAAAAGCAAAATACTTGAGTTTTCAGTAAGGTTAATTGTGAGTATTGTCTTTCCAGAAGCAAGCACTCTAAGTTTTTCCTACCCTTGTGTTAGATCTAAGTTGTTGAAGTAGAGTCTACAATCTGAATGAGTAGCAGATTACTTAGCAGTTAGATTCAAGGTTCTTTTCCTCAAAAGTCTAGGATTGTTAGACTGTTTGAGAAGACTGACTTGGAAGGTCAGTGGTATTGTTGTAATTCAAGGTTTTGAATTAGAGAAATCCTTCAAGGTGAAGGGACTAAACGTAGCCTAGTTAACGGTGAACCAGTATAAAATTATGTGTTTTATATTTACTTTACATCCGCTGCTAACTCTGCTTTATTCATACATCAGGTTTTATTATAAAACTGCAAAAACATAAAAAGTAATCAAGTTAGTCAAACACAATTCAACCCCCCTTCTCGTGTTTGCACCTTCAAAGGCATCATCACATATTTGAAGTATTAAAAGATCATTAGACTCAAAAGAATCTGATCAAGAACGAAGAACTCAACCCAGTAAAAATAGAACTCAAAAGTAGTCAAAGGCTGGAATATTTTTATTCATAAAAAATGGTTATGGTCATGCCTGACAAGAGCACTTCCAACGGCTCTCTTGACCTTCATTAACTTCTCTCAAGCCTATAAAAGGAAGGCCAATGCTCAAGGAAAATGCAAAAGTTCAAGTGCTAATCAACTTATTAAATCAATCACTCACATACTTGAAATTCTCCCATTCTCAAGATAATCAATTATGTTTTAATTCAATCTATTGTTATACTTATTTTAAACTATTTTTCTGATTTTTAACTAACCAAGAACGTTCTACGATTTCTAATAAAACCAAGAACGTTATCTGTTTTTCTATTTTCTTAACCAAGAATGTTAAAATCTTAATTGTTTTTAGGAAATTTTGAATAAGAAGATTTAAAGAAAAATTAAATCGATATGGTTTTGATTTATTCAGAATCACACTAATTCTTCAAATTAATGAATTAGTAAAATGAGAGGTATTCGAAGTCCTAATTGTTGCTCATCAATTTTATCAAACCAAATTTATATTTTGTTACTAAACAAAACTAAAAATATTATTGATTTTGCTCCGAAGTATTCACAACTTTGTTGCAAATTTAAATTAAACTATTCCCTCTAAAGATGAATTGATTTATCACTGTTATTATTGAGCGATTTTGAATACTTGTCAAAAAGGTATCAAGTTTTGGTGCGGTTGTAGAGGTTATTGATTAATTTTGAATAAGGCCAAAAAAGTCATACTTCGGATTTATTTTTCGTATTTCTTTGTTGATAAAGGTGCTTTGAGTTTTGTTTTTGAACGACAAATTATATTAGAAACAAAAGCTCAAGTTTACAAGGAGTAGAATGGGTACTCAACTTCAAAATACAAAGAAAAAACAAAATAAAGAGAAACAAGATTACAACTGGTACCACGAGGGAGAGGCCTCCACGTGGGACACCACCAATCTCACAACACACCTCGAGCCTAACTTTGTCATAGAGACACTTGAAGGAGAACCAACCAATAGAAGCAACAAACGACATACAAACAACACACCAAACTCAAATTGATTCGACCAGACCATCCTATAAACCCTTATCGTCTTCAACACAGGACTAGTTCCACATTCCATTCATAGAAAGCACATGAATAATTAGAGGTTTTGTCCAGGAACCACTTCCATGAGGATAATTTAATTGTATCCATGAATTGATCAATAGTCATCGTCTTTCTAGAGAAAATACAATATTTTTCAGATTTCCAAATTGACCATACAACTGAATGTCAAACCAGATTCAAACCTAACCAAACCCTGACCCCACTCTTAAGAGCCCCATAAATTGCTAAAAGACGGAGCAAATCCAGATGTATCACTAACTCTTACTCCAACAACCTAAAAATCATATACCACGCATGGAGGACAAACTTGCATGTAACGAACAAATGACTAGCCGACTCCATGGACACACCACAAACACACAAAATGTTACAGTAGACTCAACAATTATCCCTCTACCCCTTAAAAAGATTTTGATTACTTGGAACCCTCTCTAGAAATAATTGTCAAGAAAAGACAATTATCGTAGAAGGCACCCAACTTTTCCAAAACCTTGCCAAGATCTGGATATTCTCTATTAATCGATCTCCCCGAAACTAAGAGGCTACCAGAAGTAAAAAGTATTCAATATAACCAAGTAAACCTTTACTTATCTGGCTTCTAAGACCAATAATCATTCGCAAATGAGAGGGTGATCCTGGTCATAACCGTGATTAAATTGACCACAAGATCCTGCTCCCAAACAACCAAACCTCGGCTCCACCTAAGATCCTAAATCCAAAAATCCCACTCCTAATGACCTATATTACCAACCATGCTGCTTTGAATCCTGAAAAAGCTTATGGAATTGGATCGTCATAGGCACTGACCCTAACCATGCATCATCCCAAATTGAAGTGATAATCCCATTATAAGTCACCTTAATCACCCATCTGAGAACCAACTAGAGGTACAAATAGAGCTTAATCCATGCAAAGAGATAGCTTTCCACTAAGATAAAATCAATCGAAAACCATAGGGAGCCTGCCCTAGAGAAACAATGATTCTTAGGCACTATACCGAGCAAAAATAATATCCAGCCACAAAGTTGAGCACCAGTAAAGATCCTCCAATGCCACTTACCTAAATGGACCAAGTTAACAAGACAAAGATCCCTACCCCTATACCTTTTTATTTATTTTAGGCTTATGAACCTCCGACCACCGAACCTAAAACATTTTTCTATCCTCCTTAGAACTACTCCAAAGGAAGCGTTTATGTAGTGTGACAATCCATTTCCAGTACTTAACGAGCATTTTCGTGAGTGAGCGGTAGAAGACATGGATATAATTGAGCACAAAGTTAATAGTACCACAACTATAACACAACTCATATACACAAATTTTTGCAAATTCACCTGAAGTCTTAGAGCTAGCACAAAAAACATTATAATTGTCTTGAGGGTCCACATATTTTCCATCATAGCTTCTCTTAGAAAAAGAGTATCATTTTCATTCTAAATGTGAGAAACTGCACAGACACGAATTCAAGACTGTCACCATTCATCAAACCCAAACCTCCTCATCATATAATCAAGAAACACCGTTATTAACTGAGTCATATGTTTTCTCAAATTTTACTTTAAAAATTAGGTAGTCTTTTCTAGACTTATTGAGCAAGTCTATAATCTCATTCACAACTACAAATCCATCCCAAACAACCCGCCTTTAATAATAGCCGACTAATTATGGGAAATAATTTTATCCATTATAGACTCCAACCTTCTTGCCCAGACTTTAGCCACTACTTTGTATAGGGGCACCAAGAATAGCCACTAGTTTGTATAAGGACACCAACGATGACATAGGCCGAAAATCCCTGAGATGAAGCGGATAATCAACCTTTGGGATGAGGGAACAAATTCAGACGAGAAACTATGTGGTAGTTTGGCATGAGTGTAGAATCAGGCAAACATAACCCCAACCTCTTCCATAAGTTGCAGCCAAAACCTTTCGATAAAAGAGAAATTGAACACATCTGGATTTGAGTTCTTATTGTCGTCATTGTGGACCATCACCGCATCTACCTCAAATAAAAGGAAAAGAGCTGATAAAGTTATCTTATCTTCCAGACACGTCCCATGAAACTCGATTACGTCCAATGGCGAGC
The DNA here is from genome assembly GCA_037974295.1 of Cicer cuneatum. Classification (NCBI taxonomy): domain Eukaryota; kingdom Viridiplantae; phylum Streptophyta; class Magnoliopsida; order Fabales; family Fabaceae; genus Cicer; species Cicer cuneatum. The sequence goes on along the minus strand of JBBPBO010001985.1, from coordinate 37,028,727 downwards.
GGTCTTGCATACCCTATGAGAAATGATTAAGAAAATAACTACTAATCTCTATATGAACTTTTGCCATATATTCAACCCATTTCTTACTCTCAACGCCAAAGTAGAGTTCACCATCATCTTCCTTTTCACACAGGACTGGAAATAACCCGCATTAGCATCACCTTCCTTGACCCACCTCGATCTAGACCTTTGGAAGATCTAGGAGTCTTTATTATCAAGGCCTTGCTCTTTGTTTCTACCTCATTTGAAGATAATGTGGCATATTCTCCTTTAGCATCCAACACCTTATACTCCTCCACGAGTCCCTCAATCCTAAGGTAAAGATTACCATAAACCTCTTCGCTCCAAGTTTTGAGAGCACCTTTAAGTGCTTTCAACTTTTCCTTAAGTTTGAAGGCCATCCACCCTGATGAGACTGAGGTAGCCGAACTCTTGGTAACCACCCTCGGGAGGCCTTAACGAGTAATCGAGTAATTGTTGAACCGAAAAAACATTGACCCCGTGCATGACGAAAATTAAAGTGAACTAATTTTTTATCTTGAAATAGAGTTAGATTCACATGAGGTGATAAAGAGGCCGGAAGAATATAAGCTTTTTCTACCAAAACACATGTTATTGAAAATTCAAACAGTCAACTATTATTACATCACTGAATTAATTTTTTTCCCTCCTAATTAACAGCCAATTTTGGAATTTAAATTTTTCATACCAATTTGTACAAAATAAAAAATAATCATTAATGATGTGTTATTGAAACACAATATTATCCTTAAGTTTGGTTATTGTAAAAGTTGTTGGCTCTTTAATTCTCTTTTGCCCCATCAATTATTTTAATTGTGCGATTTTTGTGTCCTAGTTTAAAATGAGCAATTTTGACTCATCATATTTACCGTTTTTCTGGTTTTGTAGCCCACCACTCATTTCTCCCAATTGTTTGTTGAGTTGGCAATTTTTAATCTTGTGACATCCTTTTCACTTGGCAAGAATGAATATTATTTAAAGTAAAATATAAAAAAAAATTAAAATTCATGTTAAAAAAGCATGGGTGAGAGAGAGTTAGAGATTAATAAGTCTTCAACCATTATGACCACAATCAAATTTGATTTGCAACTTTCTCTTTTTGCTATTCTTTTTGTGATTGCCTCCTTCAATTTTCCATTTCAATAACTCAATATTCCAATTCAATGGTTTAAGTGTCTGAGATAAGAACATGTGAAACAAAATTATCTTTCTTCATAACACAGATGAGAAAATAAAAACAACAAATTATAAAAACAATGCCCCCGACAACGCTAACTACGCAGAATCCATTTGGGATGATCCTCTTGATTCTGGCAAAATGCAGTTGAGGTTGTTTTCGTCAGAACCCTTCTTCAAGATTCTAGCAAAATGCAGTTGAGGTTCATAAATATTGTTGCCACTAACGGGCTGATTTACATCAGTTCAAGTTTGTGTCTGAATAAAATAAAGGTTGTTTATAGGATTCTAACACTCATTGAGAGAATGTTGCAAATCGAGTCCTATATCAGTTCAACGGTATGTAAACACTTTGACAAGTTTTCATCAATTCTAATAACTCTCTACTGAGAGAATTTTTCGTTCATGCTTTTCGTTCTCTGTCTCTCTCACATTGTATTGACTAGATGATTTCTTCTTAAATACAGGGAGGAAGTGTCCATTGAGATATTTTCATTTGAGGTCTTTAGGGTTTTTGGCCTTTGTGTTGATTGCAGAAAGACAACTTGTATATGATGTATTTCCGTACAAAGTCATTGAAGATAGATTTTTCGTTGAGCTCATTTTAGAACTAAATCCCAGAAATCACTAGTCGTATCTAGTATGGAAACAAAGGATACGTTAGATATAAGATAGAATAATCAGAGCATTGTCAAAGAGACCATTAGACCAAACAGATTCAGAGTGATTATCAAAGGATGCGCAAAGCTTTGTCTTCTTGGAGCATTGACTAACATCAAATCATTGACTCTCATAAGAACATTGACTTTTTCATAGCGTTGACTTCTTCAAAGGCGTGGACTACTTAATAGTGTTGACTTCTTCAGATGCGTTGACTACTTCATAGGCGTTGACTTTCTTCATTGATGTTGACATTTTTAGAACAATGACCGCGCGTTGATTTTCTCTATAGACATTGACTTTCTTCAAAGGTAGAATTGCAACTAGTCAAGACAATCTTTACAGTCTCCATCACTTTAGAGGAAAATAAAGCATTCTCTGGGTTTTTCTTTTCTCAACCATTTTCTTCCTTACTTCTATATTTGCTTTGATATTTAATTTTCTAAATGTAGATATGGCTTTCTTAAATGTTGTTTCATTATGAGCACATGGGTTTCGGATATACAAACATCAACCCAACTTCAATTTTTATGTGATATCTCCTACGCGATGTCTCAGTAATTTGTTTTGTTTTTCATTTACTTGCTTTTTCTATGATTTACAACATATTTTTAATTATGAAATTAGAGTACAAAAGCTTTATATGGGGTGTATATAAGATGGATTGGGTTGTTTTTTTGGCCAAATCCGACACTCGAACCGATCCATTTTATTTGGGTTGAGTTGAGCTCACAATCCGTGATTTTTACATCAAACTTGAATCAAACCTACAAGATTATGAGTGGATTGAGTTGGAATGGTTTCGCAGGTTATTTTTTTTCTTTTGATAAAAAAAATATAAATAAATTTAAATACTCAATCATCTCAAAATAATAAAACTATATCACAACATATTATTCGATTAAATTTACAACAAATTCTAACAATTTATTCAATAGTCAAAAATAAAAAATATATATGTCACGTCAATGGGTTGAGTTCGTGGGTTCGTAATTTTAAATCCACTACCCGAACATCATTGGGTTTAAATGGGTTGGCTCGAGTTAGACCCGAACTTTAACGGATTGCGTCAAAATGCAGGTTAAGTTTGTTTGACGAATTTACCTGCATCCATGAACACACTTATTTGCACCACCCTAATAGCTTCATCAAATAAAATATGTAAAAAAGGTAAAAAGCTTGAGTTTTTACATAATAATAATGAGATTGTTTGTTAGAATATGATATGTCTCAACTCGTGTTTGAGATTAGATTCTTTACAAGAGGTTCAGAATAAGTATAACAATAGATTGAATTATAACATAATTGACTCTCTTGAGAATGGGAGAATTTCAAGTATGTGAGTGAATGATTTGATCAGTTGATTAGCACTTGAACTTCTGCGTTTTCCTTGAGCATTGACCTTCCTTTTATAGGCTTGAGAGAAGTTAATGAAGGTCAAGAGAGCCGTTGGAAGTGCTCTTGTCAGGCTTGACCAGAACCAATTTTTATGAATAAAAATATTCCATCCTTTGACTACTTTTGAGTTCTGTTTTGATTGGGTTGAGTTCTTCGTTCTTGATCAAATTCTTTTGAGTCTAATAATCTTTTAATACTTCAGATATGTGATGATGCCTTTTGTTTGAACTGGAGTCTTGTTTCTTGTTAAATCAGATTTGAACAATCAGGAAGAGTTGTTGCAGAATGCTTTACTGAAGCTACTCGAGATTGATGATCAATTTGGACTTTTTAGTCTTTGAGTTTCCTGGAGATTGATAATCAATCTAGACGATTTTCTGATTATTGTGGAATCTATCCTGATGCCTTGCATATCTTCAAGATCGTTTATCATTCTTGACAATCAAGCTGGAGACTGTTCAGCCTTGTTTGGACCAGCTTGATTCATAGCCTTTTTGATTAGAATAGATCCTATTTGTTCTTGTCAACTACTGATAGTATTGATGTTAATTCGAGAGGCAATATCTTCATTCAATTAATGGAGATTAATTGATCTTGTGGCTGTCTTGATCCTACTTGGACCTTGAGAACATTCTCCATTTTGCAGATTTTGTCAAGAATGTTGTATGTTCAGATTTATGCTTTATTATGCTGATTTCTTTGATTTGCTTGAATCCTATCTTTTATACACTCAAAAGCACAAGTTAAATTAACATAACATTTTGAATCATAATTAACGTTCTTAATTAACCTTTGTTTATTTTCATCAAAACTTTAAAATGAGAGTTTGTCTTAACACACGCAAGTAAGTAAATGGAAGTGATCTAGAAGAAAAGTCTAGAAAAGAACCAATATCCTAAACACGTGTAGTGGATATTGATCCATCATAGAATTACATTTTCTGAAGCTTAAATGTTGGCTAGAAGCCACGCCATATTCATAAAATAATCCCACGGGGGACTCTAAATTATTCACTGTGCCCATGCAAAACGCCATAATATCATCCATTCAAAGAACATGAGATGGAGTCATAAAATTTCGAAGATTAACCATAGGCTTCAAGTTCCCTGTATCAGAAATGATACTCTTCGACAAGTGCACCAAATCTCTCACTAACTCTTTGACTAACTATTCTAAAGACTTTATTTTGCTTTAAATAAATCCACATAACAAATTAAAATATCTCATATTACTATATATATAATAGTAAGTGTCATGATAAAAATAATAACCAAAGAAATATTGTTGACATCTATGCTAACTCTAACAAATTGCATAAATCCCAGAAAAAGGATTATTAATAGTTCTAACAATTGGGTGTTTAATAGGAACATTATTAGTACTAACTGGTTAATCTTCAACATGAATTACCTCTAAACTCCCTCCAACTCACCTGATCAACCACGATATTGCTCTGAACCTCTATGTGTATCACTACTTGAAAACTGCTTTTAGCGTCGGCCAAAAACTCACGCTAAAAACAAAAAGCCGATGCTACCGCAAATTTAACATCGGTGTCGGACCAAGGCTAAATCACTCAAAGCTAAACGCTAGCGTCAGCCGAATGACATGAGACGCTAACTTAGTGTCGCACAAACCAACTCAAAGCTTACCCTAACGTTAAAAATATGATATCTGACGCTAGTATTAATCCGTTGACAGGTTATCTGAGAAAAATCAACAGCGTTGGCTAACCGATGCTAAATTCAACTAAACGAAATTTTCAATAAATGAAATGTTATTCTATAAATATATTATCGTTAGTCCGTTCGACTCTAAAGTCAACATTTTTTTTGTCAACAAAACATGAGGCATCAGTTTGGCCAACACTATATTGCAACTGCATGTGTGTTTTTTCATCGGCACAATTATTTTTTTTCATCTAATTAAATAATTAATATTAAAGAATCATTAAAATCAATAACAAGGCATAATAAGAAACTGGAGCAGAATACTATTCAAAAGAAACATAAGAGAATGAAAAATCATAGTAAAAAGAAGCACAACAGAAACTAAAATGTTTGGACATAGAGAGAAAGAAATAATGATATTATGTGGCACTAATATAAGCAAATAAAAATCAAAGGTATTTATGAATTTCACTAATCTAATCTTCAAACTTGCCAAAATACAACACCAACCAACCACATTATTCATTATGATGACCAACCAAAATACCCTTAAGTAATAATCAACCTTACTGCATATCTTACTAGTGACATTTATAACACATGATGATAGCATTAAAATCTTAAACCACACCAACCAAAATAAGAGTTGCATAAAATTGAATAATCAAATACAAACCCGAAAAAATCATGATGATAACATAACAATATATATTTAAAGGGTTGATCCAAGTAGGCAGTGATTGCGAACATCATGCTATAATCTAATAAGCTGAAATACAACCAAAAAAAGCCACACATAAGATTTTTCAAAACGGTTGAATCCATATCTTTCTCATAACTATAGACACTACAATCTCTACTCAAAACACAAATTCAACTTTTAAATCTTCTGAAACTTGTGATTGTACTGAAGTGTTCGCTAATTCTGCAAGAAACAATGTTGTATATCAAGAGTATTTGATACAAACTTTGACTCAATAGTGTTTGATACTTCATACATTTCATTAAGAAATAGTTTCAGATGCAGAGCCTTATAAGTTGAAGAGCAAAGTAATATTATATACAGAGCATTATAAATCAATAATCTTCAATCATAGATAATAAAAATAGAAAAGAAAAAATGTTGTATATTAAACATGTGAAACTTGTCTATATGAAGTCAACAAACTAATTTATATCAATTGAAGATAAAAATCAGATATAGTATATAACTTGTTTATCTAAGACTACACATTGTTTGATTTAAGAGTTTAATAAAATCAAAATACCAAAGCTCTCCAATAAAATCCCTAAATACCAAAGTACAATAAAATAGTCCCTCATTGAAAACCCTAAATAAATTATAAAACTAACTAATAGCTAATCCACATAAAATTTTTTTCACTTTTACATGTTAAATGGAGCCTTGAAGCAACGGGTGAAACTCATGGAGAAACTAGTCCTACTAGCAACTTTATCACCATCCACTACAAGAAAACATTTGTATACTTACGGAAAATTACCCACGGATCTTAGTTCGTGGGTAAATTATTAATTATCTACGGAAAAACCGTGAGTAAATTTATTATTGAATAAATTTATTTTTTTAATTGGATTTCATCGTTAGTCCGTAGGTAAAATTTAAAACATCCGTGGGTAAAGTTTATAAAAATGCAACTCAACATAAGTTTCAAAAATATCTTCGTATTTTTTTACCACTAATTCTCCATAGGTAAATGAAGAGAATAATGTTAAGTTGTCTACGGATTGTCCGGGAGTAAATTAAAAGTAAAGTTTTGTTTATTATTATTATTTTTGTACAAAAAAACTTATTATGAAATTGTTGCCACTTGCCCTAGAACCAACAAAAGTAAATCCTGAGAACAAGGTCGTCTAAAGAAAAAAACCGCCGCTCAGAGCTCAATGCGGTACAACCAACTAGGTTACCGCAGCCGGTAAGAGCTCCGGCCGCCGCTCAGAGCTCAGCGCCATTCATAGGTTCTCTCGTTCTCTTTGAGTAATTTGTCGTTCGCTTTCTTCGTCATTCGCTCTCTCTCTTGTTTGTTCTCTCTCCCTGTTTCCTCTCCTTTTCAACTCCTTCTCTGTTCATCTCTTTCTTTTTCACTCCTTCTTTCTTTTTATCTCTCCTTTTCTACTTATTTCTCCTTTTTCTCTCTCTCCCCCTTTTTGTCATCAGTCAAAAAGAGGTCCTACTATGTTTGTATTTTTTTTTGTTTTTCTCTTTAAAAATTACAGAAAATAAACGACATAAAATAAAATTACAAGAAAATTAAAAACTCCTAAGATGACTACTTGAGCTAGTCAGATATGGAAGTAATGCTGAGATGCTTCTTGATGAACTCGAGCCTATCTTCAGGTAGTGCTTTGGTGAAGATGTCAGCCCATTGATGATCAGTGTCCACAAACTGGATGCTTAAAGTCCCTTTTTAAACATGGTCTCTAATGAAATGGTGTTTTATTTCAATGTGTTTGGCTCTAAAGTGGGGGGTTTAATTGTATAACAAGGTAAGGTTGGTGGTTCCTTTAAGGTATCTCAATATTCGTTTGACAGCAGTTAAATGGGATTCCCTAGGTTCAACTTAAAAACGGCCACAGACACAAACACCAAATAGAATGTCAGGTCTAGAAGCAGTTAAGTAAAGAAATGATCCAATCATACCTCTGTATGTTTTCTGGTCTACCTTTTGGCTGGTTTCATCTTTCTCAAGTGAGCAGGTTGGGTGCATGGGGCTGGCCATAGGCTTACAGTCACTCATCTTGAACTTTTTGAGAAGTTCTTTAGTATATTTAGATTGGTGAATGAGTATACCTGATTTACCTTGGTGAATCTGAATTCTCAGGAAGAACTTAAGTTCTCCCATCATGCTCATTTGGAACTCTTTATGCATTAGGTCAGAAAACTCTTTGCACAAAGTACCATTAGTCGATCCAAATATGATATCATCTACATAAACTTGAATAGTCAAAATATCATTTTTAATGGATTTTCTAAATAGAGTATTATCAATCTGGCCTCTATCAAATTCATTCTTAAGCAGAAAGTTACTAAGTCTATCTTACCATGCCCTTGGTGCTTGTTTTAAACCATATAAATATTTTTTAAGTTTAAAAAACATGGTTTGGAAAATCAGAATTTTCAAATCTTGGGGGCTGTTTTCATGATTAGAAGCAAATGTTAAAAGAATTCTAATTGCTTCTAACCTGGCCACTGGAGCAGATGTCTCAGTGTAATCGATACCTTTCTTTTGACTGTATCCTTGAGCTACTAATCTGGCTTTGTTCCTTACCACTTCACCTTTTTCATTGAGTTTATTCCTGAACACCCACTTGGTTCCAATAATGTTTTTGTTTGGTCTTGATACCAGATCCCAAACATCATTCCTTTGGAATTCATTCAACTCTTCTTGCAGTGCAAGTATCCAACCTTCTACTTTAGATTTGAAGATTTGTCATATTCTTGCTTGAAACTTCTGCTTTTTCAAGTTCTTTTGCCTGCAACAGCATCTGTTTCTGACAAATCAACTTCTGGTTCTGGTAAATCTGTAATAGCTTCTGATTCTGTAAATATCCAGATTTCTCTTCTGACTTATCTTGGCTGTTTTTGACTTGATCAGATTTATCTTTTGAAGATTTGTCATGTGTTGCTGACTTGCTTGTATCCTCTACCTTTCCAGGTACTTCTGTTTCTTCTGCTTCTGCTTCTGCTCCCTTTGGTTCTGGTGAACCTGCACTGTCTTTATCTTGCTTTGATTTGTCAAGATCAAGCAGTTTTTCATATAACATAATATAAATCATATAATTTAAACATAAACTCAATACAGCCAAACCATTAATTCTGCTTCTGGTGGTTTCTGCTTCTTTTTTAAACCACTAGAATGTTGTTTCTGCTGAAGTGTTCAATTCGTGTGAATCACCTGGTTCCTCTGACAGTTTGAAAACCTGCAGAATACTTATCTAGCTTTGATTTTTTAAGATCAAGCTTCTTGTTATCACAGTAAACATAAATATCAAACAATAATAGTATTTACAACAAGATGTAACCTCTATGTTAGCAGTTTCAGTTTTACTCTGAAAATCCTCTTGCTTCTGATTTTCAGATTTCGAATCTGTATGTTCTGTGATTACATGGTTTGAATTAAGGGATTTGAATTCCCTTCCAGGTTTGTAGTCTTGATGAATTTCACTGGAGTGTTTGAAGAACTCTCCTGATTCTGATTCTTCTCTTTCTACTTTGGCTGATACACCATGTTCCTCTGGTGATTCTGGAACTTATGGTGATTCTGGTAATCATACTGGTTCTGGTTCTGGTTCGAGTTCTGGTACTGATTCTGATTCTGGTTCCAGTTTCTATTCTGATTTTGGTTCCAGAGTTGGTTCTGGTTCCAGTTCCTGTGCCTCTGATACTGGTTCCAGTTCTGATTCTGGTTCCAGTTCTAGTTCCAGTTCCTGTTCCTTTGATACAAGTTCTAGTTTTGATTCTGGTTCCAGTTTATGTTCTGATTCGTGTGATATCTTTGATATTTCCTGTTCCACATATGATTCTGGTTCTGATAGGTATTGTGTTGACCAGTTCTTCTTCTACCAGAGTCACTTGGCTTCTGTTTGGTAGATGTTGGAACATAAACCTTCTTCTGCCTGTGCATTGCCAACATCCATTGTCCAGGCACCATTGTTGGTGTCTCCTTCTGGTTGCTCAAAATATCTGTAACATAGACAATTTGATCTTTTGGTACCCATAACTGATTGGGTCCAGGTTTGTTAGTTTTAACAACTCTCTGATCTTGTTCAGATATTACCATTGGACAAGATAATTCAGAGTGACCTTTCTTAGCACAAATATCAGAATGAAAAGTTTTAGTATTAACAATAGTTTTTGGAAAACCAAGACCTCTCTTTCCAATGTTATTGTTCCCATAAATCATAGATGCATATTTACTTCTTTCCATTCCATTAGAAATAATGTTTTGAAAAAATTGCTCTTGCATATCAGATTCACAAACAGTTCTGGAAGTGGAACAAACATTACTTTTGAGAGTTTGGTTTTCAGATTGAGTCTTGCAACTTCAATTTTAAAATCCTTGTTTTCAGTTGCATACTTAGAATTTTGATTCTTTAAAACTTGGACTTCTTTGGTCAGATTTTTCTTATCTTCCCTTAGAGTTTTCAGTTTTAAATCCATCTTATTGTTTGCATTTTAAAAATCTTTTAAAGCATCGATTAACTCCGATTTAGAGAGATCAGAAAATACCTCATCGTCTTCATCCTCTTAATCTGTTCCAGAGCCTGAGCTGTATTCAGAACTTGAGTTTGTATCAGCCATCAGAGCCAGAATTGCTCCCTCTGATGTGCTTCCAGACTTGCTTGAATGACTGCTTCGATCATTCTTCCTTCTGCCTGCTTTCCTCACTAAATTCTTGACTTTATGAAGTCCAGAGGCAGACCTGATGTGTGCCATCTTTGCTGTTTCTGCCTCTTCTTCATCAGACGATTCTTCCTCTGATTCTGATACATCCCAGGCTGCCATCAGACCATTCTTTCTGAATCTGGAACTCTTCTTGTGCTGTTTGCCTTTTTCCAGATTTGGACATTCTGACTTGATATGTCCAGGTTTATTGCATCCATAACAAACAATACTCTTCTTGTCAGATTCTTCCTTTCCTTTGTTGTTATGTTTCTTCTTGTGTTGTGTTTCTTTTTCCAGTTTTGGACATTCTGACTTGATATGTCCAAGTTCATTGCATCGATAATAGATGCTGCTCTTCTTGTCAGATTCTTCCTTTCCTTTGCTGTTATGTTTCTTCTTGGAATCTCTTCTCTTCCTGTTTTCCCAGATCTTAACCATCTGTTTGGTTAAGTAAGCCATATCATCACAGTCACTGTCGCTATCCTCTGATTCTGGTGTTGCCTTTGCAGCTTTCTTCTGTTTCGACTTCAGGGCCAGATTCTTCTTCTTCTTTGGTTCATCGGCTTCCAGTTCTAGTTCATGAGACTTGAGTGAGCTGATCAAATCTTCAAGTTTTAAGTTATTCAGATATTTGGCTTGCTGAACTGTAGTAACCATTGGTCTCCACTTGGTTGGTAAACTTCTTAGAATCTTCTTGACATGATCTGCTGTTGTGTAGCTTTTCTTCAAGACCTTCAGTCCAGATATCAGAGTCTGGAATCTACAGAACATTCCATCAATGTCTTCAATCTTCCATCTTGAACATCTCATACTGTTTAACTAGTATGTTAGCCATTTCTTCTTGAACCTGTTGGCTTCCTTCATAGGTGAGAACTAGACTGTCGAATATGCTCTTTGTTGTTTCTTTATCTGTGCATCTGTCAAATTCCTTGAATGTGATCACACTGATCATGATGTTTCTGGACTTGTGATGAAGTTTGTATAATCTGCTCTGATCTGGTTTCATATCTTCCATGTCCAGTTCTTTAGTTGGATCTCTTGGAACAGTAGGTGCAGCGTATCCTTTGACTACCAGCTTCCATAATTCAGGATCTTGAGATATGAAGAAACTTCTCATTCTGTCCTTCCAATACTCAAACCTTTCCCCATCAAACAGTTGTGGTATGTTGATGTTGCCTCCCAATTCTTTTGACATGTTGAACCCTTGGACCTTTCCTCAAACACTGTTAAGTGCTCAGCCTTGAGATTGAGCTCTGATGCCAATTGAAGGTGCAAACACGAGAAGGGGGGTTGAATTGTGTTTGACTAACTTGAATACTTTTTCTGTTTTTGCAGTTTTAAAACAAAACTTGATGTATGAATAAAACAGAGTTAGCAGCGGATATAAAGTAAAAATAAAAACACAGAATTTTATACTGGTTCATCGTTAACGAGGCTACGTCCAGTCCCTTCACCTTGAAGGATTTCACTAATTCAAACCATGAATTACAACAGCTCCACTAACCCTCCAAGTCAGTCTTCTCAAACAGTCTAACAATCCTAGACTCTTGAGGAATACAGCACCTTGACTTCCTAAGTCAAGTCTTCTCCTACCAATCTGACAACCCCAGATTGTAGAAGGAATTACAACGCCTTGAATCTAATTGCCAAGTAATCTGCTACCCCTTCTGACTCCCTCAGATTGTAGACTCTACTTCAACAACTTAGATCTAACACAAGGGAAAGAAAATAACACCAGTGCTTGCTTCTGGAAAGTTGGAACTCACAATTAACCTCACTGAAAACTTGAGTGTTTGCTTTTGGAAGTGTATGACTCTTTTGTGCTTTTCGATGCTAAGTATTCTGACTGGAGCCTCCTTTTATAGATGCGAATTAGGGTCTCTTCCAAGCTGAATTTTGAGCTGTATCTTGCTGGATTCTCTTGCAAAAATATCTTGACCAATCGGGCTTCTCTTAAATAAAAAAACATATCTTTTTAAGCTTCAAATTTGCTTTCAAAAATAACTGGCCAATCATGTCTTTAGTTTCTTCCTGCCAACAGCTTCTGAACTCCCATACGACTTCACTTTATTTTTGTAACAAATCCTTTTAATACTTTGATCAAAATAAATTAAATATCCACCGTTAATCCTCATGATTAAATCTAGACCGTTTGATCTTCTGCGCTAGTCAACATCTGGACCATACTATGTGATCTGATGTGATCCTCTGATTTTGGCCAACCCTGGACCACACTTTCTGATCTTCTGATCTCGACCAACCTGGTCTAGAAAACTAATCTGCTGTGATCCTCTGATCTCGGCCAATGCTGGACCACACATTCTGACCTTCTAATTTTGGCCAACACTATGCCATGGTCTGATCTTCTGATCTCGGCCAACACTGGGCCATATACTTAAATCTTAACCATTGATCTTAATATCTTCCCTCTGATCTGGACCAATTCTGAACTGGGTCTAGATTGAACTGAAATTAAGTCTAGACAAATAATATTTCAGTCTGGACATTTTACCTTCTATTTTGGATCAGTTCTGGATCAAATCTGGAGATCATTTCTTCTGGTCTGGACTTAGTTTCATACCCTGAACCAAGCTATCTTCTTGTCTGGGTCAAATTTGGATTGATTCTCTTGTTCTTGACCCGTTAACTTATCCTCTGATTAAGTCTGGATCAAGTCTGAGCTATTTATCATTTCACTGCCAGGCCATCCTCTGGTCAGAATAACTTCTGGAATAAATCTGATATTTGATTCCTTCTGGTCTAGAACAAGTCTCCCTCTGGCAGGCTTCCTTCTGGTCTAGTCCAGGTCTCCTTCTGACTTTGCTTCCTTCTGATCTGGGCCAGCAAAGATATCCTCTGGTGGTGTTTTGACATCCTAGTGTATCCTCTGGTAATTCCAGGATGCATCCTCTGGTACATTCAGGATGCATTATCTGATGTCTTCATCTTCTGCCTCTGGAAACTTCATCTTCTGGTGGCATTTAATGTAATAATTCAAGGTACGAAATAAGATTACATGGAGTGCTATTGTAAACATCAAAATCCTAAGTAGTTAGAACCAACTTGGTTCTAACAAATGTATGGTTTATGGATGAAAATTTTATTTAGTTTTCTTGATTCTCTGTCTACGATTATGGATGTTTGTTCTTTGCTTGGATGCAGTAGCTGTGAAGTTTCAACTCTTTTATTGTGATTGCTAGGACTTCTGGGCTTCCACAGTATGGGCAGCTCGGGCATGGAAGAGATAACGATGTATGATTGAGGAACTCATTTGGTTGTCTTTATTGTCTCAAGACGTTACTGTCTTCAAATTTTAGTTACCATTGAATTTTTCTTGGGGTTTATCATTTGACAATCTTATGATTACCATATTTTAACATAGTTTGCAGCACCGTTATCTATCCCTTATATCTCTGCATCAACTTAGTCACATATTTTAGTAATATACAAACATAGATATAGATAATTGGACAAGGAAGACTGAGACTTATTAATAATTGCAAAATAATTAATCAGGTTCTGTGTGATTAATGTTCCACTAATTATACAGTGGAGTTCCTGTCGTTTTTCTAGATCATAAGTGGAGTTCTTGCATCATTAAGAAGATAGCTCATGGTCACATGAAATAAGCATCATATAATTATCATATAGTAATAGATCTTTATTTTCTTCTGGAATGAGTTTATTTTAATACTGATAATATGATTAAATAAAACGTTGTAACTGTCCAAAATTGAATTGGGCGTGCTTTTATTATTTAACTTTTGTTTTGTTCTCTTAGAAGTTAGAACTAAAACCTATCTTCTCGACTTCTCATTCCCACATGATTTTTAGCTCATGTTCTAACATTCACTTGCATGCATGTTGCATCAAGAAAGATTTACATAATATCATGTGTGCTTGTGCAATTCCAAAGACAGCTCTGTAAAATTAGCTTATGAAGCACAACCACGTCCTCGAGCAATAGCTTCCCTTGCTGGTGAAACCATTGTTAAGGTGGCATGTGGAACAAACCATAGTTTATGAAGCACAACCACGTCTCGTTTTGTTTTTGCACAACTCGTTGAAATCCCTAACATCTCACTTTACAGGTAAGAGCTTGAAAATCCCTAACTTTGTTAGTTTAATCCTTCTTATTTCATGGGGTTTTTTTAGGATTTTGAATTTGATGAGCTGGAAAAAGTATTGTAGTATTATCTCAAGGGTATCATGGAGTTGACAAGGAAGGTCAGTCGGTTTACATCGAGAGGCTTGGGAAAGCTTATCCTGGCCGCTTGATGTGCATTACCACAATGGATCGATATTTAAAATACAATGTCCAGGAGTTCGAGAGGACTCTACAGGAAAAATTTCCAGCGTGTTCCATTGCGTCGAAGAGATGGATTTCTTCAACCACAACAACATTAGATGTACATGGCTAGGTATGCAGGATATTCTTTTTCTAAAAGTTATGTGCCTAATTAATAAACCATGATGTATGGCTTATAGACTTATATTTTGTACTGGTCTTTGATTATTGGTTATTTATGTATCATGCTTTAAGCATTGTACTAATCCTTGTATCTTGTACACACATTCAATGTTGTGTTCTTAGTTTGTCTATTTCACATTTCTTAGTTTAAGGATCTACATTGTTTTTAGTACTTTTTCCTTGCTAAAATTTTAATTGGCACTTGATAATATGTAATGCAGGGAATGAAGAATTTATCACCTACAGCTGCAAACCTCTTGGCTACTATCAAAAAAATAGAAAACAGTTACTATCCTGAGGTTTTTACATTGTCCCTTCCCAAAGTTACTTTTGTTTTCAGTCTTCTTCCTATATAAACAAACATGGTGGTCAACATATGTTTCCAGACGTTACATCCAATGTATATCGTCAATACTGGTCTCGGATTTAGGATGATGCTTTGGCCCACAACTCAGAAGTTTCTTGATGCCAAAACTATTGCAAAGATACAAGTAAAGTGCATGTGTGTGTGTATGTGTGTGTAAATAGGGATAAACTAATGTACACATTGGTAAGACAAACTCTCATTTTTAAAGTTTTGATGAAAATAAACAAAGGTTAATTAAGAACGTTAATTATGAATCTAAAATGTTATGTTAATCTAACTTGTGCTTTTGAGTGTATTAATTCAAAGACAGGATTCAAGCAAAGCCAAGAAATTAGCACAGTAAAGCAAAAATCTTAACAGACAAGAATAGAGAACATTCCTGACAAAATCTAGAAAACGGGGAATGTACTCCAGGTCCAAGTATAGTCAAGATAGCTTCCAGATCAATCAATCTCCATTAATTGAATAAAGATATTGCCTCTGGAATTTACATCAATATTATCGGTACTTAACAAGGAACAGATATGATCCATTATAATCAAAGAAGTCATCTGAATCACAAAGGAAAAATGCTCTGAATCAAGCTGGTCCAAACAAGACTAAACAATCTCCAGCTTGATTGTCAAGAACGATAAACGATCTTGAAAATGTGCTAGGCATCAGGACAGTTTCCAAAATGATCAGAAAATCGTCCAGATTGATAATCAATCTCTAGGAAATTCAAAAGCTCAAAAGTCCAAAGTGATCATCAATCTCCAGAAGCTTTAGTACAACTTTCTGCAACAACTCTTCATGATGTTTTCAAATTTGTTTTAACAAGGATCAAGACTCCAGTTCAAGCTAAAGGCATCGTCACATATCTGATGTATTAAAAGATCATTAGACTCAAAAGAATCTGATCAAGAACAAAGATTTCAGCCCAGTCAAAACAGAACTTAACAGTAGTCAAAAGGCTGGAATATTTTTAACCAAAAATATTGGTTCTAGTCAAGTCTGACAAGAGCACTTCAAACGGCTCTCTTGACCTTCATTAACTGCTCTCAAGCTTATAAAAGGAAGGCCAATGCTAAAGGAAAATGTAGAAGTTCAAGTACTAATCAATTGATCAAATCATTCATTCACATACTTGAAATTCTCCCAATTCTCAATAGATTCAATTCTGTTTTAATTCAATCTGTTGTTATACTTATTATGAATCTTTATAAAGAATCTAATCTCAAACATGAGTTGAGACATCTCAGATTCTAACAAACAATCTCATTATTATTGTGTAAAAACTCAAGTCTATAAGTGTTGAGTATAGTTTGAGTAGATTGTAAGAAATCCTTTTATGGTTAAAAAGTGAAGTGTAAACTCCTATCTAAAGATTGATAGGTAGACTGATTGTGTATCTTTCTGGGTGGAAAGATTACAAATTGTAAACAGATCAAGATGGATCTAGACTAGGTGCTATAAATCAGGAAAGTTCTTGTTTTAAACACTTAGTGCAAAATCTCAGAATTGTGAGGACTGGACCTAGCCCGAGTTGGGTGAAACAGAATTTATCTCTTTATTAAGTCTGATTGATTTTCAAGTTAAAAATACAAACTGTTTTTCGGATTCTTAACTAACCAAGAACGTTCTCCGTTTTCATATAAAAACCAAGAACGTTCTCCGTTTTCTGTTTTCTTAACCAATATCATTCTTGAGTTAAAATCTTAAGTTTTTTCAGGAAATTTTAAAAAGGAAGATTTACAATTCAAACCCCTCATCCTTGTAAATCAAGTTTGCTACTTCACACTCACCTGCCTACTTTTCAGCAATACGTTAGCAAGTTATAACTTAAAAATGTATAATACATTCAAAGGTGTAGTTTGCTTACATATTCCTTATAAAAAATGGTTGGTTGTACGTTATCAAATCCTATTTAAACTTTCTAACCTAGAGTTGCTCATTTTTAAGAAAAAGTACATTAGCAAATTATAACTAACAAATATTAAAAACACTTGAATGTGCTTGTTGCTAAAATACTCAGCTGTATTTCGTATGTCCTTTGCCTGAAGTCCTACTAATAACAAGTTTTTTCCCTGAAATTCCAGGTTCTTGAACCCAAGTCTTTATCTAAATTACATGATATCATTGACTCTAGGTATGCATCTATGCCTTCTTCGTAATATATATTGCCTTATATTTATTATACAGATGGTTGTTTACTTTGTTGTTTGTAAATGCATCTATACAGTCAGTTGCCAGATTTGTTGGGTGGCTTATGTAAATGTCCTGGAGAAGGCGGATGTCTTATGTCTAACAAGGGTCCATGGAATGATCCTCATATAATGAAGGTAATGTTTCTCGGCTATCTTTTGTTTCTTTGTCCTTTCTGTCAGCTTTTGGAAATATCTACAGCTTGGAATTGATTACCTTGTTGAACTAGAGTATTGTGACACTAATTTAGCTGTTCTGATTTTAGTTGGTTCATATGGTCGATGATGCATTCGATCCTACGTATGACTTCCCCGTTTCCTTTTGATTATTTATGTTTACTATTGTCTGTGGTAATTTTTTTTATTCATCTTATTTTTATAGATGGCTCCAAAAGAAAAGATTAGATGATAAATGATAATGATAATGATAATTCCATGAGTAAATGATAATTTACCCACATACATATCATGGATAAAATTTTAAATATCAAATAGAAATCAGTAGAGTTTTTTACGGATTATCCATGGGTAATGTTACTTGTGACTTTTCCATCAATAAGTATATGCGTTTTTACCAACGGAAAATCTATGAGTAACTTTACCTACAAAGAATCGGTGAGCCATACTACCCACGGACATTCCTTAAGTAACTGTCTCCCGCTGCTTTTCCATGGGTAAATATTTTCCTACGAGCGAAATAGCTACGAACCCGTGTCTGTGGGTAATCCGTGAGTAACTTTACGTTACCTACGGACTTTCTGTGGGTAAAGATAAAATCTATCATAGGTAACAACAGTTTTCTTGTAGTGATTCTCACATCCACGTAGGACATTATTTAGTTGCTCCTCCATTAGAGAAAATCTTTTTGAATCATCCACAGCTTGTCGTACCGTCATTGACATAAAGGACGCAAGCAAAAATCAAGAATTCTACAAAAATAGATTAAGTCAATGATTAAGATGAGCAACAACAAGCGGATCACAAATAAATTAATTAGGTCGATGATAAAATCAAAAGAAGAGGATTTGAGAAACAAGAAGCATACCATGAGTTTGAGCACAATCATCGAGGGATTCGAGAAATTTGGGAATTGAGAGAAATGAGGGATTTGATAAATTTGGAGTATGTGACAGAAATAGAGGATTGGAAACCGTCGCAAGTTGTGTGCCGCAATCGTCAAAATTTTATGTAGTGTGAGTTATGGAGAGGAAAAGAGACGGTTTTATTATGAGTGAGGAAAACAAGAGGGATGGATGAAAATGGAAGTCGACGATGCGTGGAATGGAGGAAGATGTTCAAAGGCGGCGTCGTGAGGGTTAAGGGCGAGAACGAGGGTGTGAAAGAGGGGAAAATGAGTGAAGGAAAATGAGATAGATGGGATTAGGGAAAAACAAATTTTACTTAAAAAAAAAAAGCAAAATATTTATAATCAGAAAATGTAGCGACGCTAAAAGGGTAAATAAAATAAAAAAATAACAAAGTGCCTACCATATTTTAATTAGCATCGGTGTAACTGACGCTAATGATTAATGAAAAAACAAAAAAAATGTTTAATGCACTAGCGTGCGCTGGATCGACGCTATACATATGCTAACTAGCGTCGGGGTTGGAGACCGACGCTAAATATGAAAACTAAAATTAGTTTTTCTAGTAGTGTTTTATTATGAAATGAGATTCTCAAATTTCCTAATCAAGTTCGATGCCATGCAAAACAAGCTTTTGTGAGGCTTCTTGCTTAATTGAATACATTGAGAAAGAAGTCACACAAAGATATCACTTTGATCACACAAATTCTAAGTGATAACCTCGCCCTTTGGACCTCTGATATGCATGCATGATTTTTTAGTTTTTTAATCAACCTCATATATTTTATTCTGTCATCTCTTAATTAATTTATTTTACTAATCTTATTCCACTTATGTATAATTTCGGTTTATATTTTACTGAGATTCCATGATGATGGTGCAAATGAAATTAAATAAGCTAGCCACACCTAAAGTCAATGAAGAACAACAATAAAAATACTACTAATTAGTTAATAAACTTCCATTTTGAGAGGAAATGATGATAGATAATGTTGATGCTACAATATTTAGGCATTCTTGGTCTATTTGATGAACTTTTGATTTTAGATCCACTAGACATATTTGGAATGAATTATATAAATATTAAGTTGCCATCATCATTGTTATTAGCTATGATCTTATCTTATCTTATGGACACAAATGCAATGATATAGATTCATATCTAACTAGAATGTGCAGTACTTGCCAAAATTGAACCACATACAAACATAACCAGAGGCAAACAGAACCAGAGTCAAACTAGAGGCTAACAGTGCAATAGCAATATCAATCACTAGTAATGGGGTTTAAATTATGATGGCTTTTTAAAATGTTAATTTCTGCTTTTAATTTAAATTACTCAAGATTAATCTTGGTTACAAATAAAAATCTAGAATGTTTTGGATGAGTTAAAAATGAATAAAACAGATTATTTCAAGGTGATATGTGATAATGTGTAAGAAGAAAATAATTATTGAGATAAGGAGATCACACAAGGATGTATCCTGGTTCACTCAAGGTGGGCTACATCTAGTACTCACAATGTGTGTTTTTTTATCTCACTAATGTGCTTGGCATAAGAACGTTCTTGTTTTCACACTATCTTTCTTGATCAGTTACAGAATTCACCTATCAACCTTGAAAGAATTTTTAGAGTTACCTTTTAGTACAAAAAGGATATTTACAAGTTACCTTTAATCACTAAAATGATTTTTACAACATACTAAAACTATTTTAAGAGATAGACTTGAGTTTCAAATGATGTGTATGATAAATGGTTTTAGGATTAGAATCTACTCAACACTTGTTTGAGATTGATTATCAGCACTAACTCAATAAAGAGATCCTTGAATATAGTAAGAGAAGGCTGGAGTTTTGCTTGAGTGAATAGTTTTGTTGCTTGAGTATGATTGTTTTAGTATTGGAATGATTGCACTAAAAACTCTTGCAATTGTCTCCACCTTGATGTTCCTTTTATAGGCATGGAGAAGGTTAAAAAAGACTTATTATAGCCCTTACTAATCTTGAGGAAAATGTCTATTTAGAATGAAATCCAATAGGCATTTGTGTTATTCAATCCATAATGTTTTTCTTCGAAACCCGAACGTTATTGGTCTTGTGTTGTATGGAAAACGTGGATGAGTGATTGAGAAGACGTTTAGTGTTAGTTCTTTGTTTTAGAAGTATGATGAGCTTTCTGCAAAAATTGCAACAACAATGTACTTGTTTTTCCTGTCCTTGCTCACAACTCATCAATTTGGAGATTGATCTGGAGTTTGTTTTGCTTCTTTGGGCCTTCAGCTTGAGTTATGGGTTTGTTTAGTTTTGAGTAGTCTTGATATTCTTTTATCTTGAGGTTTAGACTATGGAGAATGATTTTTTTTAATTTTGTCCTTAAAACAAAATAACCAGAATGATATTTTTATAAAACCAGATTGTTTCTTGATAAACCAGAATGATTCTTGATAAACTAGAATGATCCTTGATAAACCAGAATGATACTTGATAAACCAAAATGATCTTGTAATCAATTTTTAGTTTAATTAAAGCATGATGTTCTTTGATTTATATGACGGTGAAATCATTGATTTTTTATGAGTGTATTTGATCACCTAATTAATTAACTTGTTTGTTTATCTTCAAAATATTGTACTTGAGATTTTGCCTCAACAAACAGAACCAAAGACAAAGAAAACAACATGCAACCAGGTAGTAGAGGAAAACAAGAACAAGAGGCAACCCGAGGCAAATAGGAGCCAGAGGCAACCACGAACAAAAGGCAAACATGATAAAAGTTGTCACATTGACTTAATACAAAGTTTAGGCTTTAACTAACTAATAAGCACAATTGTGATCCACTATTTAGTTCTATTCAAGAAAACTTTTTAACTCTACTATGTTCAGCTCATATGTCTTTAAGACCCTTTGAACTATTTAGTTCTATTCGGTTAATCATGATTCTTAATAATGTATGTTGTTTATTTACGTCATTCAAAGATTGACAATTTTTAAGACGAGGTCCATTATCCCGTCTTCCAAACTATGTATTGAGGTTTAAAAGTGGGAGTAACACTTTTAACTATTAAGGGGGTATTCATTATTATTATTATTATTATTATTATTATTATTATTATTATTATTATTATTATTATTATTATTATTTCAAATCATTATTAAGATGCTTTATTAGCCAATTTCGGTTCAACAAATCAATCAAGTTAACTAATTGCATTTTGACCGATCAAAAGTACACAATGCAAATCATTATTAAGATACTTAATTAGCCAATTCGAATTCAATGAAATCAATTTTATTAACTAAGTTAAATTTATAAAAACAATATCGTTTCAGTTAAGAAAAAACAAATTATACATTATGATTCATTTCAGTTCTCTTGTGGTGTTTCTTTTATGTGTTGTGTCCACGTATGCTATGAAAGTTGTAGATATTGACATCATTTGTAAGGATGAAAGCGTTAACACTTCACTTTGCTTATCTCTACTCAAACCAAAGCAAGGTGCAGATCTAATTATCCTTGCCCAATACACCATTGGTGTGTAACATACTGAATTGACCAACACAATCAACCTTATCAATACACTAATTCATCAATATGATAAAGATCCTGAAGCAAAATCCCATTACAGGGAATGTTTCGAACTTTTTGGTGGGACGAATGGTGCTGTTGCTAATTTTGAAGAAATTGAAAACACCTTGAAGGCTGGAGATTACTCTGACATGAGAACACAAGTAGGATTTATCATGACCAATTATGAATCTTGTATTTATGGAGAGTCACCAAGTGACATACCTTACCCGGATAAATCTCTGCTCCCAAAGTATGCTAAAGTTGTTTTCGATGTTGCTAATATTATGTTTACTATATCAAAATTTTTGATAGGGAATGTTTAGTTTGCAATTTGTATTTTTTTGGATAATGCTACAATAAATGAGTCAAATTTGACGGTAATAAAATTTGAAGAATGTAAATAGCATTTTCTATTACTATTATTTTATATTAGATTTTCTCATGTTTTTTAAATAATTTTTTTTCTTATACGTAATTTAAGCATTTCAACATGTATTAATATTTGACATATTTAAATATATTATTATAAAATAAAAGTTAAATAATTACTATGTTAACTAATTAGTATATTTAGGGATGTCTTATATAATACGTTTGTAAATGTCTTTTTAAATAATTATATATTTAAGAAGAGATTGATATTTAAATATGATACATGTCATACTAGTGTTTCCAAATGGTTAGCCTTAAGTCAAAAAGTAAATTTATGATAAGACACGAGGCCAAACTTTGACCTTAAATTATTTTATCGTTTTATCAGACTAAATTTAGTAGATGCACCAAAGTCTAGTTCAATATAACTTATTTTCACTCATACTAATAAAGAACAATCAAACATGATTTCTCCAGATATTTTTGCATATATATATATATATATATATATATATATATATATATATATATATATATATATATATATATATATATATATATATATAAACAACTAAGACTCTTACTTATTTTGATGATTAGGGTATTGTATTTTAGTTTACGTTGCATCCTTTGATGTTTGAACTATGTTAAACGATCAAGAAGATTCCACTTCGTTTTTTGAACTCTAAGTTTGGTGAACGCACTCTGAAACATCTCTCTAATGACTCTATCTAATACAAGCAATGCTCTGATTGGTTTGCCTTTGATACAAACAACCAACATTTGTTTACTTCTGTCTTTGATAATCTCATCTAGAAGTTGCGTCTGAATCTGATGACAAGTCAACGCTCTGATAAAAAGTCAACACTATGGATAGTCAATGATCTGATGGAAACATCACTGTTGAAAAGTCAATGCTATGATTGACTATGCCTTTGACATCCACATCATATCATTCTTCCATTGATTATTAAGTGTCTGACTCAGTTGCCTCCGATGACTACATCAAGCGTCTGAATCGAATGACTCTGGAGAACGTCAATGCATCAGTTATCATTCATGAAAAATTCAATGACTGAACAGAAAGTCAATGACTCTAGAAAATGCCAATGCTATGAAGATGTATGCTCTGTTATGATTTGGAAAATTCCATAACATACTCTGATAAAGGCTATGTTCCCTCTGTTTATGATCTAAATGATTCAAACATATTTCCAGTCAGTTACTTTTTAGTGTTGCACCAAATTGAAAGAATTAAAGTTTTCATTCAGTTACTTTTAAGTGTAGCACGAAATTGAATGAAATCATAGTTTCAGGAAATGGTTATGTCTTACTGTTCTGACAACAGACTTGGGAATTTAAATCCAAGATGGATTGAAATCAAAACAACGATCAACTACGAATATGGGAATTCAAATCCAAGATGGATTGAAATCATAGCAACGATCGACAACGAATTTGGGCAATTCAAAGCTAAGATTTGTAGAAGTCAAAGCAACGATAAAATCATTGATTAGAACGAAGCAAGGATTAAAATCTAAAAAAAATTCGAAGAAGAACGTTGAAGCATCTGAAAGTTCAAATTGACATCTATAAAAGAGTCTCTCTATTGAAGAACAAAATAGAACTTTATGGAGAACTAGAGGAAACTATATTGAACAAAACTATATTGAACATTGTATTATTTTGAAGAACTAGAGGAAACACCTAAGGTTAACTTACTTGATATTGTTTGCGTATATTACTTAAAGAAATCACAATAAAAGAACTTGTCCTATGTAAAAAACATGGAAAGGCAAGACTCATTCCAGAACTAACAAACCAGGACCCAACCAAACTTGGGTACATAAGAATAAAATAATCTATCTTGTAGATATCCTTAGCAACAAAGTTAAAACACCAGTCATGGTACCAGGACAGTGGCTGCTCACGACACATGATCGATGGGAGAAAAGTCTATATTCCAAGACCTGATCCTCAAGAACGGAGGATACGTAGGATTTTGAGGTAATAAAAAGGGTCAGATCATCGGGCTTGCCACAATAGTAATGACTTCCTTTCCTCTATTAAATACTTGAGAAAATACTAATGCATAACCTACTAAGCATAAGTCAATTAAGCAACAATGGTGATGATGTTGTCCTCAATCAAAAGTCATGTAAGGCAATAAGTCAAACTGATGGATCCATACTATTTTCTAGTCAAGGGAAAAACAATATTTACAAAATAAACTTATCTGATTTAGAAAAACAAGAAGTAAAATGTCTTATGTATGTTAATGAAGAACAACTAATTTGAACAAAATATTAGGACATGCCCATTTGAGGTTAATCTCAAAATTGAAAAAACTTGATTTAGTTAGAGGCTTGCCAAATCTTAAATACGAATGGGTTGTTCTTTGTGAGGTATGGTAGAAAAGAAAACAAACTAAATAATATTTTTCTTCCAAAAATGTTGTTTCCACTTCTAGACCACTTGAATTTTTGCATATTGATTTATTGAGCCTTGTAAATACTACATCTGTCAATGGTAAAAAGTATGGACTCATTATTGTTGATGATTATTCTAGATGGACATGGGTAAAGTTCCTTAAACACAATGATAAGTCACATAAAGTTTTTACTACCTTTTGCAAACAAGTGCAAAATGAAATATATTTTTAAATTGCAACAATTCGTAGTGATCTTGGGGTTGAATTTGAAAATAATACTTTTGAAAACTTCTGTGAAGAGAATGAAATTTTACATAACTTTTCCTCTCCTAAAACACCTCAACAAAACGGTGTTGTAAAAAAATAGATCACTTCAAGAAATGACATGCACCATGATTCACAAAATAAATGTTGTCAATCACTTTTGGACAGAAGCAGTGAACATTGCACGTTATATTCAAAATAAAATCTATATTACATCTATTCTTAATAAGACTCCTTATGAACTGTGAAAAGGAATAAAACCCAACATTTCATACTTTCATCAACTTGGTTGCATATGCTATATTTTGAATACCAAAGAGAATCTTGACAAATTTGATTCTCGATCTCAAAAGTGCAACTTTTGGGATAATTGGAAAGGTCTAAAGCCTATATATAGAGTATACAACAAAGAAACACTAATTGTTGGGAAATCAATTCATGTCAAGTTTGATGACAAAAAGCTTGACCATAAAAAGTCAAAGCTAGAGATAGATTTTGCAGATTTACAAATATCAGATGGACCAGAAATATCAGAAGAACCAACAAAACCAACCTCTAATGAATCAGAAGATATTCCTGACAAATCGACGACAAGCAATAGTGAACCCTCAACAAATCAAGATCGTCAGGAATCCAAAGCTGGTTGGAAATACAAATATTCTCATCCATACTCTTTGATCATAGGAACTACAAATGATCCTCTAAAAATCAAAACTGCTTTTAGAGAAACATCTATGTATAGACTTCTATTTGAAATAAAACCTACAACTATAGATGAAGCTCAATCAGACGATGGATGGAGAATGGCTATGGAAGAATTATGGGATCATTATACCCAAGCCTAAAGAAAAGAAGTCAATTAGAACCAAATGGGTTTTCAAAAACAAACTAAATGAGAAAGGTGAAGAGAAACAAAGTTAGACTTGTAGCTCAAGGATACAGTCAATAGAAAGGTATCGATTACGTTGAAAAATTTCATCTGTGGCAGGTAGGCATTGAAACGAAGTGGGACTGGGAAAGATTTTGCCTCCCTCACCCCTACACCCGGCTAGTCGGGGAAACCTGCACTTGCACCCATTCTTATATATATAAAATAATAAATTTAATAGTCTTATTTATTATAGTAAATATAATATAATTATTATTATTATACAATAATAAAATTAAAAAAATTAAAATCAAAGAGGTTAAGAAGACTTGAACACAATCAGTTTGACTAGTATGTGTTCAATGGAAGTGTGTGATTAAGATGATGAATTAGTGGATTAAAACTAATAAGTATGATTAAAATTTTTTTTTCACAAAAAGTATTATTTGGAAAATATAAAAACCAACAAATAAATTATGTGTGCGGTTTGGTTTGATTCGGTCCAGTTTTGAAAAAAAAATTGAAAATTCGATTTTGATTCATGCGGTTTCTCCAAAATAGCATCCAAAAATATCAAATAATATCGGTTTGAATATCAACATCATTACCTTTACATACATTTAACTATCTATTATAATACGGGTCGTTTCATCTATGTTTGCTTATATATTATTTTGAATTAAATATATTATTATCTTTAAAAATATAATACATCTTGACATATTCAAAGTATTCAAAAAATAGTAGTAAATAATCCAATTCATTATTAAGATGCTTAATTATGCAATTAGATTCAACTCAATATTTTGGATTGGAACAATTTTACATTTTAACAAGCAAGCAAAATCGAATCCTAGAGAGAACCTATTGGAAACCAATAGAGGTTGCGTTTAGCGGAAGAGGTTAAATTTCTATAATGTGGTGAACTTTCGTTCGAATTTTCGCTAGGAAAAGTACCTATATTTCGTTTCTTGAATATGATTACTCGAGGAAACCTACGGAAAACCAAAAAAAATTAATAATAAAAAGTACATATAAAGTACATATAGATTGACGGTGAGATCGACATAATTACGATAAATATATAAAATTAAAAATGTCAAAAAGTACATAAATTTATAAATCTAATATTTTAAAACTTATATAAATTATATAAAATAAAGAAC
This sequence comes from Cicer cuneatum, assembly GCA_037974295.1. NCBI lineage: Eukaryota > Viridiplantae > Streptophyta > Magnoliopsida > Fabales > Fabaceae > Cicer > Cicer cuneatum. The sequence goes on along the minus strand of JBBPBO010001985.1, from coordinate 37,001,623 downwards.
ATATTATAGTTAAATGTACAACTTTAACAATAAAAAAAATGCATAACTATTGAACAAATATATATATATATGTATATTATTAGAAGGAACATTTCAATGAAATAAAAAAAAATTTGAATAAACCAATTCCACATTTAAAAAATATTAAAGACAAGAATTGCATCTTTAAAATTGTAAAATTTTATGAATAATTTCATATTTTAATATACTTTGCATGCGTTATATTAGTCAACAATATTTTACTTTTTCCTTTGTACTAAAACAAAACTAACTTATATATAATTACCTTTAAGCACACAAAGTCACTACAAGAAAAAGGTTGATTACCCACGGCAGATTTTAGCTTTACCCACGGCATGTCCGTGGGTAAACTTAAATTACCCACGGATTACCCACGGACACGGGTCCGTAGGTATTTTGCTCGTCGGTAAATATTTACCCACAGACAATCCGTAGGCTAAGGGTACCTATGGAATGTCCGTGGGTAAATTACTCACAGATTTTCCGTGGGTAAATTACCCACAGATTTTCCGTGGGTAAATTACCCACAGATTTTCCGTGGGTAAATTACCCATAGATTTTCCGTGGGTAATGAAAATATGATTTACATTCTATTTTGTATCCTACTGATTCCTGTATTTTTTTTTAAATGTGATTTTAAAATAAATTGGAATCATATTAAAACATCATTGTCAAAACAAAGTGAAGTTCTATATAAATAGTGTTTTCAAAATACACATAGTGACTACCACAAGTATCAAAATAAGCACACTTTCACTACCATAAGTGTAAAAATACAAATAACGACACTGTCGTAAGAATATATATCGATAATGCCAACAAGTCTAAGCAAAATATGTAGTGATAACTACTAAATAAAAATGACACTCAAATCAGTATTACTACTCGACGTCATCATCCTCTTCGTAATCTGGATGACGACGACGACGGGACGACTCGGCCTGTATGGAAGCAACACTTTTTGCCAATGTTGCTAGCTGCATCTGGAACTCTGTAGTGCGCTGCTCTGTTTGTTGAATCTCCTCTTGTCGACGTTCCTCTGCTTTCCTTAGCTCCTCTCGCGCCTCTCGTGCCTCTTGTTCTGCTGCTTTTGCTCGCTCCTCAAATGCTGCTATCTGTGCAGCTATCTCGTTAGAGTGCTGAGACAAGACATTGGTGCAACCTCTAGATGGACGAGAATCTGAGACCAGACTTGCGACACCTGGAATATAAAGGGAGGATCTATCTCCAGCACCATAAATACGCCCTTTATGCTTCCCCCCAACAGATTGGACCCACATGTCTAAGCGAGCTTCTGCATTAACCACTTGGCTACAACTACTAGATGTTTCCCCATCTTTGGTGTGAACCTGCAACTTACCTTGAAATGTTTCCTGCTCAAATAGAAAATAATGTAACATAATCAAATTACTTTTACAAGAAATACAAATGAAATAACAAATGATTTAATATTTCTTACATATGTTTTTTTTACTCTTTCATCAACCCAAGAGTTGTCATTCTTCTTAGTGTGAGTTTTTAAAAATACCTCATCCAATGTGGGGTCTCTACCTAACTCTTCAGCCTTACACAAAATAAAAAACAGCAACAGTGAAGACATTATAACTTCTTCCTGGTAAATATTAGGCATGTCCTTGAGCCAAACATTAAATGATTATACGGTGAAGACTTTGACATAGAAAACGTACCATCCGATTGGTATGTTCAGCAACAGATATAGATCCACCAGTATGGACAGCTCCTCCTTTAGAAGAAGCACGGTTTTTCTTAGCTCGATTTGATATCTCCTTATATGACGGATCCATCCATATCTTCTGAAGATCATTCCAAACAGTTTCTCCCATCCAATTTGGACACTTGCGTTTATTTCTTACTTGCATCAACATCTCAGAAAGACGCATTGATCCTTTTGCATTGAAGATATTCTTAATCTGAAAATTGTGCTCAGGCAACCAAGCAACTTTCTCCTGCAACATTACATTACAAATAAGTTATAATGTAGTAATTAGTATCTACACAATAGTTGAACTCATTACCAAGATATATAACATAATCTTACACCGAATTTGTCGAACCAACGTTCCAAAATTAATTTTGGGATTGCTCCCCATGTAGGATACGGATCAACATATTGTGATGTAATGATTGAGGTGAGGGCCCTCGATGCCACCCTACACGGTAACCAACTGCAAACAATTTTCAAACAACATAAAATGTTAGAAAATAATTTGAAACGAACCATAAACCTCATGTTGTAATGAAAAGTTAATCGGAACTAGTTACATACCCTCGACCATCCGGCCATATAATTGTTCTCCCATCAGGCGCAACCTCATGACTAGAATTGGAGCATCGTGAGACTTGAGTGTTATTACCAATAGCAACAGGTATTAAAGGTGGTGGATTAGCAGAAATGGAAGTATGTCGTGAGGCAACAGATGTTAATGGTTGTGACGGAGAATGATCAACAGTCGGGGAAATGATGTCTTCTGGGACAAAACCCGGTGTGGGCATCATCACTATAACCGGTTTAGATTGATTCACCTTACTAGGTTGGGGTGGAAGCACTGCAACTTGTTGGGTAGGAGGCTCCACATGTTGTCGGGTGGAATGTCCCACATATTGTGAGGTTGGTGTAGTGTCGACATTGGCATCTGTGCCAATTGATCAATTGTTGCTTGTACCTGCTGAGCTGCTTGAGTTACGTTATGCGGTAAAATCATGCGATTTTTCTTCAAAGGAAGCTTGAGTCTAATCTTTTCTTTTGGAGCCATCTATAAAAAAATAAGATGAATAAAAACAATTAGCACACACAATAGTTTGTATGAATATTAAAGAAATGCAGAATAATAAAAAAAATGCACATTGCAGATAGCAAAACACCAGAATAATAAAGAAATGCGCATTGGCAGATAGCAAAACAGCAAAACAGAAAAACAGCAAAACAGCAAAACAGAAAAACAACAAAACAGAAAAACAGCAAAACAGCAAAACACATTGCAGATAGCATTATGGCAGAATGAGAATGGCATTAAAAGCAATAAATAGAAGGATAAACAGTACTAAAAGCACAAATACTAAGATATATACTTACTAAAAATTCAAACGTCAATTGAAGAATCATCGCCATCTTCATCATCCATATCACTATCATTATCAATTGGGATATTTGGAACAAACGTTACATTGACTTCTTCATCGCTATGTGTTTCATCATGCAAGCCAACCAATTCTTCAATTTCAGTTAATTGTTCAACATGTGTCATATCTTCATCTTGATATGGTATGTCCTCATTGAGGCCGTCCACCTCTACACGACCCATAGGCTTTGTTTTGATAACTGCAGACCATTGACGCTTATCGGTTCGCATTTCAGGATAAGGTACATAATACACTTGTCTAGCTTTTTGTGCAATTATGAATGGATCATAGAGATCATATTTCCGATTCATCTTGACATCTACAATATCATATTGTGGATGAACTTTGGTTCCTCTGTTCCGTCTAGGATCAAACCATTGGCAATAAAACAAGGCTACCTTGTGAGGCAATTTGTAATACTCTAACTCGTAGATATGTTGGATGACTC